>PHNY01164806.1:6404-20585 GCA_003724115.2 Anethum foeniculum | reverse complement strand
AACTCTATTCAATAAATAAAAGATTACAAGAGTTTATATAGATAATTAATTACTTGGGAGGCAAGTAATTTCCTAAAACCAAATCCTTATAAATATACTAATTGAAGGAAACAAATCCTTCTATTATTTTAATAAAATAATCTAGAATCTTCCTAACAAAAAAAACTTAATATAAATATAACTACCCAATCAATTATAATTACTTCTAAATCTAATCAATAATATAAAATATATGCTAATCAATTTAATTGTTCCTTGTTCCGCATCAAATATTTAATAATTATATGACTATGACACTGAAAAATTTCAAAAAATAAAAAAGGCTGTCACTTGGGGTGACCATGGGACACCTAGGTAACTAAGCTCCTGTATTTTGGTGTAACTTCAAGTTCCTCTTCCTTTGTATATCTTCTAAGATGTCAAACCAAACATAGCAACTAATTTAGGTACTATGGAACTTCCAATTACATAGCTGGGTTACATTGGAACAAACAAGGCCTACACACATTACTTCTCACTTTTTGTGAGTTCGACATCAACATATATAGGCAAGACGGCTAAAATTGTGCCACATTCTGTATTAATCATTTAGCTCACATAGTAGCTGAACTTCATTTAAAAATCCAATATTATTTTTAACTTCCACAAGTTTGACCTTTAAAAGGATGCCAGTAACCAAATGTGCAATACACTGGTGAATGGAACATCATCCATCTATTGAAAACATATAACAAAATAACTACTATTAGAGATCAGAATTCACAATCAGGTCAGTGTTAGCTAAAATATAAACTTGATCACATAGAACTATTCAACTATCTGATATAAAGTAATACCTTGTAGACAGCAGGATGAATATGTTTAAGTTGAAAAAACTTGGTCTCCAGATCAGGAAGCTGAGTTCCACGCTCATATTGAGGCAAATGCAGAAAAAAGTCAACCCTATTTCTGGCTTCAACTTGTTTGACTACAGAATGCTTTTTAGCTTTTTCCACCCGGCTTTTATCATCAAACTGCATGCGAGGGGTAGGCACGTCCTTCTTCCTATCTTTTTCTGGAGGTCGATCACCTATTGTCTTCTCAGAAGATGCCATTAAAACATCCTTCTTTTGTCTGGAATGCTTTATTCCTTCACTAATCTGGACAGATGCTTCTTTTCCAGTAGCAGCAGCAAAGAGTTTCCCTTCAGCTTTGAACATGCAGATAAATGATTCAGACACATTTTGCATTATGAATTCCAGGTTCTTTATTCATATAGATAATTTAGAAACAGAGCGAAAAGAAAGCATATGATATAGACTCGTCAACTTCCACCAATGTAAAGATAGAAATATTTTATTATACAGGTAAAAATTTATAATCACATCAAAAAACCATTCACAACGAAGATATAATGTTCTAAAGTTTAATTTGAAAACATACCAGTTGAGCCTTTTCCAGCTGCTTTCGCAGCTCGTTGAGCCTCTTGCAACGCCCGCCTTTCAGCTTTTGTTGTTTTATCTTTTAAAGGCTTTGAATCTGATTTCATGGACATTTCAGCAGGTAGGTCACCACCTTTTTCTGCAGGTAATATAAATCTTTTCTTCAATAATGCATGTAAACTGATGAGAATAAGTAAAGTACATCTGTTTTCACATGTACAAAACTAAGAATGCCACATCAAAATTTAGATCGTGTTTGTTGAGGTCAAATCGATACCTTAAATCAATTAAATACGTGCAGTTATACCTTTTATTTTGTTAAGCATATGTAAATACCTACTTAAATTATCTACCCATCCATAGCAGGAAAGGACTAGGAATAAGACATGCCTAACATTTCATTCACTCTAAAAGTTGACAGCAATTAAGCTTCATAACTAGGGAAGAAACAAGGGCTCAATATTCAAGAAGCCCCTACAATAATAAGAGAGAGTGCAAACTAAACAACTTTGCTGACAATTACATATTTTTGTTTGGTCAGAAAACTTGGTGAATAGGAGTGATTCAAACAAAAAGTTAGTGCTGATAAGAAACCATACAACACGAAGACATTACGTTTCAAAATCAAATACAGACCATTTGAGCCTTTTCCAGCCACTTTCCCAGCTCGTTGAGCCTCTTGCAATGCCCGCCTCTCGGCCTTTGTTGTTTTTTCTTTTAACTGAAATGAATCTGATTTCATAGACATTTGAGCAGGTAGATCACCTCTTTCTGCAGGATTGGTTATAGAAGCTTTTTTACAAAGATGCATATTAAGATAATAAACTAATAAGCACAACTAATCCAATTAGTACTAATGCTTCCACATACAAATTAAATATACTACATGGACATTTCAAACTACTTGTTGAGTTTAATGCAGCACCTTAACTTGATCAAACATGTGCATTTATATCTTCTATTAAATACCGGTATCTTTTATTATATACCGGTAGACACCTATTTAAATTTGTTGAAATATCTAGGACATGTCCAACACTTCATCTAGTCAGAAGGTTAAAATAATACATTACCCGGGCCGAAAGACTACTACCTCATGAATCATTGTTTCTTTTCGTTAATCTGTGTCATATATTGACATCGTAGAATTCTCATACACGTATATACAAATATCAAGCCTCAAAACAATACTAGAAAGGAAACAAGCCCCCAACATAAGATGTATAGAAATTCCTGAAAACATTTTGGGTAAAATCAAATACTAAGGTCAAATTAACACACACCATTTAGTCCTTTTCCAGCTGCTTTTGTGGCTCGCTGAGCTTCTTGCAATGCACGCCTTTCAGATTTTGTTGTTTTCTCTTTAAGTGGCTTTGAATCCGATTTCAATGACATTTCAGCAGGTGGAACTCCATCTTTTTCTGCAAGTTATAAACATATTTTTAAATGATACATAACGGATGATCAGAATTAATCCAATTAATGCAAAAACTTCCGCACACATATAAACACATCAGAAGGGCATATCAGAGCTGCTTGTGAGTTCAATATATCACCCAACTTAATGGTATAGATGCAATTTTATCTATCTTTAAATATCAGTAGACATCTATTTAGAGTTGTCTAACCATCTATTAACGGAAAGGACTGGGAATAGGTATATGGCCAACACTTCATCTAATTAGAAAGTTAACAACTTACATTACCTGAGAAACTATACCACACTGTTTCTTGTCAATAAGCTCTGTGCGACATCAAGCCAACACAGCTGAGCACGTTCCTGACTCGCCAGGTGGATACAAACTCGGCACTCAAATTGAAGCGATTCAAAGGTTACGACTTAGATAAGTTAATCTATTAGTGTGAAATACGGCCCAATTTTTGCCACAAACAACTTAGCCTCAAACCTAAATTCTTAATTTTACATATCATTCATAAAACCTAGTACAATGAGTAAAAACAATATGAGATTCTATTAATATTAAGCACAAAATTCATAAAAACAGAATCACTTTCTATCTTGATAATATTATAGAAAATTCTAGCAATTCGAAACAAACACATAACAGCTACAACACTACTACTGATAGTAATAACTAAAATATAAGTTGAGTAAACAATTTAATACAAATTGTAAATACAACAAATTTGCAAACTGAAAATTTAAACTTCAAACCGAAACTCGACACTTAAGGATTCTTTTTTGAAAAATTTATAAAGATAGAATCACCTTCTATCTTTATAATATTGCGGAAAATTCTAGCAATCCAAAACAAACACATAGCAGCTACAACACTACTACTAATAGTAATAACTAATAACTAAAACATAAGTTGAGTAAACAATTTAATTACAAACTGTAAATACAAAAATACGCGAACTCAAAATTTAAACTTTGTACCGAAACTCGACACTTGAGGATTCTTTTTTGAAAAATTCCGAACCGCCACCCTATCAAATCCATTACTCGGTAGCGACATTGGCAACTTCCAGCGAATCCAATTCCCCGAATCCTCCGAAAACTCACCATCCCCAATCCGACTCGACAACGACGACACGGAATCACTCGGATCATAGCTTCCTACACGCACGAAATCAAACTCCGATCGCCGGTAATCAAACTCCCCAGCCGGAACTTGAATAGCGCGCGTTACATCATCGTAAGCACGACGCGGCGGCGTGATCATCACCGGCGACAGAGAATTGGAGACCGGCGGCGAGTCGGAGGGTCCGGACTGAGTTTGGTCGGGTTGTGGAGCAAAAAACCCGACTTGGCGAAATTTCGGGTCGATGACCCGGGAAGATCGACGAGTAGGATCCATATAGAGAATTGAAAAGAAAATTAGGGTTTTGAAATTGAAGGTATTGATGATTATGAGTGGAGAGAGCCATTTGAGAGGATTGATTTTAAGCAGCCATTGAAGAGGAACAAGAATCAAATTTCTAGGGTTTTGGTATTGTATTGGATTATGTTTTAAAGGTTACAATTGGGGATTACAATTGGGGGAGGCGGTATTTCAATTTATTATTATTATTTTTGTTAGTTTTTCAATTTTTTAAATTTTTTAGTCCAACTTGCATTTTAGTTGTAGTTTTAAGTAAAACGACATCGATTTACACGCATATTTTTTAGTGAATAAATATCAGACATAAATTAAAAATCAAATTAAAATGTAAATAAATTATTGCTATTACTTTATCTCTTAATGTGTCAAAAAAAAGTATAGTATTTTATTTAGGAAAGGTGCCTTGATCATTATATAGTTTTAATTTTGAACAAAATCAAGATTTGATTCATGGTGCCACAATGTAACAGATGGATCCACAAACAACATTTACTGACTTTTTTTTATATATATAATTCGGTGTCCGGGCCGGCTTGAATCTTTGATATTAGTAGCACCAAATTTGATGAGTAGCCGCCAAAGAAGTGATGTATGCAGTCACAGCTAAAGGATAGATCACAAACACTGCAATGGTAGAATCAATATTTTGTGTCTATCTTTTTAAAGCAAAATTTACAGTGAAATTCATGAGGATGATCTACTACTTTCTGGAGAGAATATATCAAGTAAAGGTGGTGTGAGGGTGCTGATCCCATTGATGTGTCATGTGTGACGCCAAGTGCATTTTATATGTAAATAAAAATGACAATCTTAAAATTTCAGAATCATAACAAATAAACAAGGGTCAACTCTCCCTATTGCTTTGTTGCTCGCGATACAACGAAATTGAGCATAATTTCACTTGGTACAAGTTGGTGACGAATACAATGAGCTTGGTGTTTGATGCCATGGGGTAGAACAGCACACCCACTGTCAAGTTTGACATTAACCATTCTTTTAGAATGTAATACCAATTTCATATGTGCATTTCATTTGTGCCCCATTTTTAGAACCTTCACAGCGAGTGCAGCAAGATCAGAATCAGATGTCATAAACCCTGGGTTGAATTCCTACGTGCTTGCCTAGCTCCTAGGCGAATCTGCATCTCTTGTGGAAACTGGGCACAGTATCTGTGGAGAAAATAATCACATTCTCTGCATTCATAGATTCAGTGCACATGTTCCAAATAAGCAACAATCCTTCATCATCAGTAGGACTTGCTTAACTTCTGTTTTCCAGTAAAAGTTGATGTTTGTGGTTCCTATAAATAGTTGATATAATTAGGAGGTGTCACGACTCACGGCAGTATATATCCTGCAACCACAATTCTCCAGCATTCTTTATGCATTGGTATAGCATATATTTTTAGTTAATTACTAAACAATTGACTCTCCTCTTGATCCACACATTGTTTTACCTCTTTGTAACAATGAAAAAGATCTACCTTCCATACTCGATGTACAATAGTATTAACCGGACTCGTTTGGTCTTATAAGTAATTTATAAGTTAAAAGTTGTACGTAATTTAAAAATTGGGGACAAACAGTGCCTATAATGCTGTATTGTTCAAGTTACAAAAATGGAGTGCTACATTGATGGTTTTTGTAAATTAGGTTGGAAATGAGCCATAGTAGTTACGGAGGAGTTCTTACTTATTGAGAAAGATTGATTGAGCCAATTATAAACATACAAACCAAATCTTCCATTCCATCCGAATTCAAGGCAATAACCGAAACATACAAAGGGGAGAAATATACATAACATGGCCAACTCCACTCTTTTACTTACACGTATGTCCATCTAAAAACACCGTCAAAACTAGTACAATATACTAACAAAGCTTAACAAAAACATCAACTACTCAAAAAGAATTATTATAAGCATAACTCGGCATAGGACTGGCTCTAGGCAACTCGTTCACTCTGTTTCCATCATGATCATAATATATTACCCCCGAAAAATCCAACGGCTCACATTTATCGCCCATCAAGATCGTCCTCTGCCACACTCCGCCGTCGAAATCCTCGCCAGCACCTCTTTTCTTCCGCCGGAGCTTAGTCGCCTTGTTTCTAATGGTGGACATCAGCTTCCTCGAAGTTCGTGAAGCATGTTTGGTTATGAGTAACCAGAAAGATGTTACTGATCCTCGTACGCCCACAGCTAGGCGATGTTCCGGCGTTCTACGAAGCATTTCAACAAGTTGGTTTGTTTTGTCTCAAACCAACATTTATTACAAAATAAATTCCATGTTTTCAAGAAACGGAGTTGAGCGGTATTTATGGGTGAGGGAGATGCGGAAGTGACCGGTAATAGCCGGTGACAGATTTGTTGGTGAGAATTTTTTATTAACTAAGTTAGCACTAATCTCTGGTCTACTTTGATAGTGTTTGACTTTTCCATCATCAATACTCCATAATCATTAATCAATGTATGTATGAATTGAGTTGGGGGAATAAAAATTCTGAAAAATAGTGTATAAAATTGTTTTTCAGTTTTTTCTGTTTGAAAAAATTATTACACATGGAAAAGTTCTATATTTTAAATTTATTTAATTATTTTCAGGAATCAGAACTAGGGCTGCACAAAGGTTAAAAATCGGACCGGACCGAAGACCGGAATTTTTCAAGTTTACGGACCGAGGACCGGACCGGCTATATCCGGTCTTGGGACCGGACCGGTTTGGACCGGTTTAATTAATATTTATATAAAATTTTAATTTAAATATTTGATTTTTGATTTTTCTTTCAAATTTATATACATAAAAAAGTTATGTTACTCGTACGACAATAATATTTAAATGTAAGCACATATTTTATTATTTTAAAAGTAAAATTTAACTTTTTGATGTAAGAATATCAAATACTTTATTACGTGAATTACGAAGTTCAGTAATTTAGAGTGTAGCGTCGATTTATTTTATTACATTTATTTATAACCTATCAATTTGGATTATTAAAATATGATATATGTAATTAATTTTTATATATGTCATTTTAAGACATAAAATAAAGTTAAATTAATTATATATATGAATTCAGGTCCATTCAGGTATGGACTGGATTTTTTCAGAACCAGACCGGACCGAAGACTGGATTTTTTTGATTTTAAGGATCGGTGACCGGACCGGTTATGTCCGGTCCGGTCCGGGTTTTCGACCGGTAAACCCGGTCCGATCTAATTTACCGGTCCAGACCGGAATTGTGTGCAGCCCTAATCTGTTCTTAGCTTTCTTTGATGCTATGATATTATTATTTTTTTAACTTAAAAATTGGATATTTTATAGCACAACTAGTTAGCAGAATTGAATTGTTAAATTATTCAAATGAGATAACTTGTTAAGACAAGGACACCTTAGCAGAATACATACATATCACGATTATTCTTATCTATTAATCTATGTAATTTATTTGAAGTGCAATTTGATTAATAATGCATATAATAGTCAACCTTTTGTTTCTAAAACGATTGATCTTTTACCCAAAAAAAAAATAGAGGAAAAGAATATTCATCACTTCACGCTGGTCATATAAAGTCGTAATGAATCGTTAGAGCATCTCCAAGGGGAGTAGCTATACTCATTAGCTAAAATAGTATAAAATAGATATTATATAAAATTTGTTGAACCGGTAAGGAATATTGCTTCAGTGGTGTTAGCTATAACGATTAGTCATATTTGAAAAATAATTTTGATTGTTATTTTAAAATTTTAACAGTTATATTTTAATGGTTATGTTTGGATAAAAAGGGTTGTGAACAAAATAATAATAAAAAAAATTAATAATTTTTTATTTAATACAAGTGAAAATAAATATATAATCAACAGAATTATATTTAATGATATTATTGTAATAATTTAAACATGAAAATAACTATTTAACAAACATTACTTATATATTATAACACGTAAACTACTTTTTATTATTATATTAGTTTATTAGAAATTTTTATAAATATATAATGTACAATTAAAATAATTATATAAATAATTAATAAATTTGGTTAATAAAACTGAATTTTTTTATAATTTTTATGATAAAATACTTTTACACTTAACATTACATAAAATTAAAATATAAAATGTAAAAAGTAATATATATATATATATATATATATATATATAACATATATAATTATTAAATTATAAATACACCTACAACATATACACCTAGAGTTGAGTAACATATACACATACACTATATTGAGGCATAATAGAGTAACATATACACACATACACCTAGGTTGAGGAGCAGAGCAGAGCCTCAACAGAGAGCAGCAGAGTAACGTATACACGCGGGAGAGAGAGAGTTAAATTTTAGAGGGAAATGACATGGATTTGATATAGATTATGGCTTCTCATTCAATATATGTAGCGTGTGAATTTCTCGTTATCTAAATATATGTCTAATAGGTCTCTGCGTTGGAGTGGTCCTTTTTTTTTTACATATTATGCATATTTTTAAATTTGTTGTTGCCACCTAGATATTATAGGTAACAGGTGCATCCGTGGGAGATGCTCTTATCGTTTATAAATTTGAATCCGGACTCTACTATCATAGGAGTATTATGTTAAATAATCAACTTATATCAAATCTTAGTAAGCATGTTAAATGATGAAGATACTGGCAAAATTTTATATTGCATTTTCATGAAATCTCATTGTTCAACATCAATTACATGAGATTTCACTTTTTCACCGCTAATCCTATTATTGATCTTGAGATTCACTAGTATTGTCTTACCTCACACACACTCATAATATATCGAGTTCGACATCAAATATTATTGATGAAAGTAAGTTATAAGTTTTAATACTTTTTAGTTCGTGCTAACTCGTGATTCTTAAAATATTAGTATTAATGAAAGTAAATCGTTTTTTAAACATGTGACTTTATTTTGTAGACTCTAATATCATTTAATTCGGGACTCATGATTCCTAATGATTTTTAGTGTAATTGATGTAAAGTCTAACACCAAAAATTATAATATAATTTATTGACAAAAAAAATGATATTTTTCCCATATCCCCTTCTTGCTAAAACATACGAAAATTTTTGCGCCAAGTAATCCCCTTAATTTTTGCATGTAAATAGCCTCCCCCGCCTAAAACGAAAAAGAGAAATCTGTACAGCTGCGTTATTTCAAGGGTCTAAATGCACTAGTCTATTTTTGACAATAATCTAGAAAGCAAATCGAATTAAGTGCCTGTTTGGAAAATCTTATTTGTCAGAAATAAGTTACTTATTCTGAAAAAAGTACATCAAACTGTACTTTTTTCTGAAATAAGTTACTTATTTCTGACAAGTTTTTACATATAAGAGATACCAAATCCTACTTAAATATTTAATTCTAAAAATCAACATGTAAATATGAAAAAAAAATTCAAAATAAGTATCACAAACATAAACATAGAAGTTACAGAAAGAGTCAAAGAGGAATACCAAATCGGTTCTGTTCCATTCAACAGAAGGCTAAAAAAAAGCGAAAAATAAAAGAGGAGATTACCGATCACGCGTGATCCGTTTGATAAGCACTTCAAGGTCAGATTATGTATAGTTGACACCGAGTCAAGTCGGGCAAAGTAAGAAATTCACTAGAAGATTCCAATAGTCAAAGGATGGATAGGAAGTTTATCACAAAGTTTGCACCTTTGTATCCTCACCCACACGCTCGCACAATAATAGTATATAATATTAATGCTTACAATATTGCGATTATATACATCGCACAATATTATATAATATATGATGCGTTTCAATTTTGCGATAATATATTAAATTTCCACTATACAATACACGAGTTATGAAGTTTACCTAATTGAAGTCATTTTGACGGCCTTAACGATGTATTTTCAACGACTACTTTTTAGGTCACCTTATAGCAAGTCCAAGAGATGACTTAAACGGTGTCCTAAATCAAAATTTAAGGCAAATGAGTAAAAAGAGAGCTCCAACAGTGTCCTAACAGTGCCTTAAAATGCTAAGACATCTCTTATTTGCCCTATTTTTAAGGTTGTCCTAGTATAGCCTTATATCACTTTTAACAATAAAAAATTATTGTTCCATTTTTTTCACATACTTCTTTTTTCTTCCCTCCATAATTACATTTCAAATATATTATTATTATAATAATAAGGCATGAATATAAGGCTTGTTGTTGGAGTACATATATACAAATAATGTCCTAACTTACTAGGACACAGTATTTTATAATATTTATAAGGCATCTACTAAGACACTCTTGGACTTGCTCTTACATCTACAATTCGGAAGTTACCTAAATGTACACATTCCACATATGCGAGGACAGGCAGTCTCAAGATGAAATCAAACAATTTATTCTAGTTTTTGACAAGCAAATATTACTTCCATTAGTTCTTTAAAGTACCAATACTTAACTAAGCCACTCTGCTAGGAATGAGAGAGAACAAAAATCTCAAACAGTAGAATACATATGGCATGACATTTATACAGTTCTGTTGCGATTCCGAAACTTCTAAGCTAGCCAAACCCAAAGGTGCATTAAAGGGCCATGGTAACCTGGTAGTTCCAATTTTACTGATACACGGATCCCATGTCTCCTTGGGGAATATATTTAATACAAACCCTACCATTTTTCAATTTTTGTTGGCTACTCATCCCAGTCCCTAAATCCCCGGTTACACCTGCAGGAAGTCTTACTCACAGAACCATAGGCATGCGTATCTAAAGCAGTTCTTGAGTTTAGTGTGCGATAAATTTCAGACACTGGAAAAGCAAAAATAGCTTCAGATATCGAAGGAATCTGCTATAGGATTCAACTGAAGAATAAATCTGCTTCATTGATGCTAAAAACCAGAGAAACTTTGGAGATCAGCATCCATTTGCTGCCTCTTTCAGCCCTCCTCCCAGTCAATGTCATCTTCATCATCTCCTGAAGCATCAGCAGCTTCTACATTTAAGTCCACCTTAAAGGTTCCACTTGTATTTCCTGTGCAAGGAAAATGAAAAACAGTCAATTGCATAGAAAAAGGTTGCCAATAAACTGTTTTGGACCACATTATACCAAATTCATCCCCAGCTTATACAGTATTTTATTTTTATTAGTCCCAAGCACCAGACTTATATGTAAATCATTTAAAGTTCATACGAATTTATTAACATCAGTCTATGCTGCACAACAGCAGAAAAAGTATTCACTACTCCAACATTATTTTTGGTCTCTAGCATATTTCAATTGCATTAGATTTTAATGTATGGGGGGGGGGAATTCAAACCCATAACCAAGGGCCGTGAAGGATGGGAGGGATGGGTGGGGGGGGAGCCTTACCACTACGCTATCAACGACTCTTCACTATACCAACTCATGTATATCTTCTTCTTTTTTCTCATTTTTTATATTTTTGTTTTATGTTTGATGAAACAGTTTGAAGTTGATCAATTGTAGGTATTGTTTTTTCATTATTTTTTCATATAAACAGTAAAAAATAATAATCAGAATTCAAAAATGGTAAGGTTTTATTATTCACCTGTTGTTGGAGCTTCTTCCCATTCAACATTTTCATCTCCCTCATCATTGTCATCATCTTCACGCTTAGATTTCATGCCAACTTGACGGGATGCACCATCAGTAGTGTTGAAAGACTCCTGTTCTACCTTGACAGATTCTTCTTGTTCTTGTTGTCTTTGAAGTAAAGCAGCATAATATGCTTTGAAATATTCATCCTATAAGATCACCATTAAGAACCATGTGTCAATATAGCTACTAAAGGAAACAAAGCAGAAACGATCACATTAGGTTTTTCAAACTAGCCTGTAAATTCTTCTCATCTTTTTGATCTATTGACTTCTTGTCATCGGATAGGCCAGCAGCAGCTGAAGTGCCCTCTATATTTGACTCTTGCTTGACCTCACCACGCTGCTCATTGGTAAGAACCATCCCTTGCCTGATCATCCATGGAGGCAAAACTTTCATGGGTGTACTTGTATTTTCAGATTTTACATTTGCTCCTTGTTCTTCAACACCAGAGAAAGCAACTTCAACCTGCAATGAACAGGTCATAGATTGTAATTACCAAGATAGTGTCGTGCCATAATCTTACATTTAAGAATGAATTTCTTTTTCCTTTCCTTCCCGTCAGTAAGAAATACATCTCGTCAATGTGCAACAAATTACAAAAAATTAAAGTCATTAACATTTCAGCCCTTTATGTGTCCGTTTGTACACATAACCCTTAAACAAAATATGCACCTTCCTACCCTTTATGTTTGTCCTTTATACAATTTGAACCTATTCAAAAAATTTATACCCATTATACCCAACCCAAATTTTGTATTCCGGATAAATTTATACCTTTGTCTTTAAAACAGATAAGAAAATATTTAGCAAAAAAAAAAAAAAAAAAGATAAGAAATATAGAAACTGATAATTTTCTAAGTTTTCTGGCCAAAATTCAACCGGTGAGGGTAAAATTGGTATAGATTTTCGAAAAAGCGCGTATGTACAAACAAAAAACTTGGGGTCACAGAGATACAAAAGTTTCTTTGAGGGTTTATGTGGCCATTTTGACAAACTTAGGGCTAATTTGTTAATCACCCACATAAAAAAGTGAAAACTAGAAAAATGAAAAAACATAACATATTGCAGAATACAGAGCAATCTGAATGCTTAAACAAATGAAATATGAGCAAAGAGAATGAATATTTTGACTCCTTTTGTACAATAGCGTAATATGGTGCATTATCAGCATGCTTTCTACCTTTGTCTCTCCAAGAAATGGCATAGGAGTTCCGTTATAAGCTTGTGAAGATTTAGATGGATCATTGCTATTAGAATCACCATTTGCCGAGCGCGCAGCAGCATTTGCTCGAACTTCCCAGGCTTGGAGAGTTCCAAATTCAGGTACAGTCAAGTCTTTGACTCTGTTGAGTTGATCCATTAACGGCTTAAGCTTTTCCTGCAACAATACCAAGCAATTATTGAGCTGAGCTTCAGCAAAGACAGCATGGAAGTATAACATATATCCAAAAAGTTCTTAAAATGCATCTTATCAAAGTTTTTGTCTCAGTCAGGTACTAAGGTCTACATAGTGCTTTAGATGCTGCTTATAGAGCTTAGAATTCTTTTGAAGTATTCAATTTGACAGATCGAGAGGCCCAACATCCAACACTTTTAGCTTTCATTTAATTAGGGTCTTAATGAGCTGAAACAGGTTCTCTTTCACCTTCCTAGAAAGCTTCTCTGGACTTTCCTGATGAAATACCCATGAGCTTTGGATCCAATTAGTAGTGTTATCTAGAAAGCCTCCAAGGTTTATTATGCATAGCCAAATTCTAAAACCCTTTATTTTAGCTACTTGCATTTTAAAGTCATAAATGTGTCATGAGAATTGGAATAGTGACATCATATTACCGCAAAGTAGTTACACACGTGAATCTGTTTTAACTTTGGATATGCAAAGATAATATCGTATTAGATATAAGATAAAAATGGTGGTACCAAGACAGAGTTAGAAATAACCTCTAAATCAGATTAAATAACCTCTAAATTAGTACATAATGGCCATAGCATGTAAACAAACAGCATATACACCCACTGTAACATAAATGTGTAATCACACCTCAAACATTTGAAGCATGTCTCTCAATTTTTCACGACGCCGTCTTCTTGCATTGTCATCTCCATCTCCCATTTCTTCAGCTGCTAACTTGTCACCCTCTGCCACTAATTCTCCGTTGCAATTCTCACAGTGAAAATATTCATCCTCAGGAGAAACCAGTCGTAGTGCATCTAAAGCAGTATATCTGAGAAAAGTATACAGATACATTGTTAATGTCACAGCCTGTTTTATGTATGACTAGCTTTATACCCGTGCAATGCACGGGATTTTCAACAAATCA
>PHNY01164780.1:632-11149 GCA_003724115.2 Anethum foeniculum | reverse complement strand
AAATGTGGGGGCTGATGATGTGGATGGTGGGGCCTTTCCGGTAACAATTTTCGGTCAAAACCTACCAATATTGGTAGGAATTGAGTTTCCTACCAATATTGGTAGGTTTTGGTGCTTGCGTTTACAAACTCTGGGCCCCACCTAGAGCAATTCCTACCAGGTTATGCGTTGGTAGGAAATAGTTGGCCATTTCCTACCAAATTTTTCTGGTAAGATTTGCTTGGTAGGAAATGGCCGTTTTTCTTGTAGTGTGAAAGTTTGAGCTAATTTGATTGGTGGAGTTTTTGAAAATACTGGATCACCACTATTATAAAAAACTAACCATTTAAAATAATTTAAACTTACAAATTTAACTACTTGCCCATGAGCACATAATAGAAACGCCTACTATATATACACAAGCATATGTCTCATCATATTAAAGCCCACTTAGCAGTAAATTATTATCAATTGAATGCTATAAATCTTTTTTGTGTATGGCTGCTTTAGGTTGTATTATAGGAAATTATTCAAGTCTTGTCTTAGTTTTCCACTCTTTAACAACAAACTAAAACAAAGGTAGTGGTAGGTGGACACACATTAAAAATTTGTGTGACAAATTTTGATTGCCTCATTATTTTATTAATAGTAATGGCCAATGCATAAAAAATTTTACCAATCAAAATCTACCATATAATATAAAAACATTGTTAGGTATGCACACCAACAAACACTGAAAGACCCATAAAAGAATTAAATATTATCTCTATTAATTGTTATTTGACATGTATCATTAATTTCTTGTTGCATATTGCATCTTCATTAAAAAATACTAAACAAGTTATACTAAACAAGTTATTTAAGATAAGAAATTGAAAGGTGGAGCAAGATGGAGGAACATATGACATATTAGTGTTTACAGTTTGTAATTTTTGTTTATTTAGCAGGGATATTAGTTTTTATATCTTCTTTTGTAACAAACTTATAAACACATTATATATAAAATTAGCGTATAAGCCTTTTAATTCATATTTGGCTATATTCCAAACTCCTTAATAAATTCTTAATTAATATTTTCTCCTACCTAAAATATTTTTTGCACTAGAAGTAGAGGATAGGCCCGGGTGATATTAATATCTTTAATTTTCAATAATTAATTTTTAAATATTGATTTTTGTAAAAAACTTTAAAATATATATTAGATATTACGTGTAAATATATATATTTTTTTAGCTACTCATATTGTTATATATTTGTAGTTTTAATTTTAGTTGCATACTTATAAATAAAAATATTTTTTCTATTAGATTGTTTTATTTAGCTATATTTTATATTTATTCACATTAGTATATATATTACTTTATTTTTAACTTGAGAAAATCTAAATTGGGGCCTTTTATAGAAAAAGCCTCTTTTTTCTTGGAGTTTTATATGCGTTTGGGATAGGCCTTGGGAAATATATTTTTTCCACTCATTTGTGTTTCAATCTGTTCTTGTTCTTGGACTTTTATATGCTTTTATAGAAAAATAATTTGAAGTCTATATCATTTTTTTTGCTAAATAAAATATATATTAGAAAGAAAAGAAATAATAAGAAGGGTTGACCCTTAGTCTATGACTATCTATGACTAAACAAGCAAAATGGAAAATAGATAGCAACAAAAAAGGACAAGCAACCATAAAAAGTCCAACCAAGTAGTACCTAGATCAGTGCTAATATTCTTCAAAAATCAACTAGAGCTATACAGTTTGGTTTTAAGATCCCTAAAAATAACCAAAGTACCATTTACCATGAGCTCTGACATTCATATCTTTCCAAATGAAGTAGCTGATCTGAGCAGCAGCTAAGAGAGCTAAAAAGGAGCCTCTACCATGAGCTCTGACAAATTGATAGAAAGAAACGTGATGGGAGAATTGAGCACACAGCTACGGTAGGAACACAGCTATGGTAGGAACATGACACAAATAGTTTGGATAAATCAACCACTTATAGATGCTAGGATTACAATAGTTTTGACGAACAATATGGTTTTCTTGACCTTATAATTAATATGAGCCTAAAACTTGTGTACTTTTAAAATATTATTATTCTTTTTTCATAAATTGATTTTATTTTTAATAGTTATTTTAATTAATTTAATATATATTTTGACTCATGGTAATTAGCTTTCAAAATAAAATCAGTATAATAATTTATATAGGTTAGAGTATATTTTAACTCATGGTAATTAGTTTCCTAAATAAAACTGGTATCAATAACTATTTTTAAGACCAAATACATTTTTCAACAAAGCTAATATAAGCAATTGATGTCCCATCTTCACAACTTCATCAAAAACGCAATTTCTTCATATTGCACATTCCATGTTCCACTAGTTAAGAAAATCTTGGTAGTAGAGCATTTCACCCCCACGAATATAAACTAATATTGAAGGTTCTGGAATGGACTAGAAGCAGAGGTTTTTTTTATAACTTACATAAAAGGTTCTAGAATGGACTAAAAATAAAAAAGTAAGTGATGCTCATACGCCACCTTGACCTAGTGTAGGCTGGTGCCCTGGGCCACCTAAATCAAGGGCCCAAAAATTTTATTACCCATTATATATGGGTATATATGGGTTTGGTAAAACTTTGGGCCAATTTGATTGGTGTAATTTTTGAAAATGCTGGGTCACCACTATTATAAAAAACTAACCATTTAAAATGATTTAAACTTACAAATTTCACTACTTGCCCATGGGCACATAATAGAAACGTCTATTATATGTATACAAGCTTATGTCTCATCATATTAAAAACTCCCTCGGTATTAAAGCCCATTAATCTGTGTGTATAGATACAATGTATCAAGTGGTCGATCATATGATATCTAGTATTAGGTTGATGGGATGGAATACAGGGAGGTGGCTATATATATTCCAAGATTTCTCATTGTTTTACATATCATTCCTTCATATGCAATTCTTATTTCTTATTTTCTTTTCTGTAGTACAAAAATTATTACTACTCTATAAGTTTAAATATACTTAGTAATATGTTTGTAACCACAATTTATGAAATAACCCCTGTTTGTTTACCTTGGGGCATACTGCTTAGTTTGGTGGATTATTTGTGAACATCCCCGTATTTATGTAGGTTCTATAGATGGTATCTAAACGGTAGTCTTCACGTTTCACCCGTAATTGATTATCTCATTCATGTATGTTTTCTTCAAATTAAATTTTTTTTTAACTTGGTTTGCTAATCTATTGTTGGTTTAGTAGAAGAGTCCTCAATTTATGTTAGAAAATGAAAATATGTTTATGGCATGTTGCCATTTTGATTTCTAACTATTTTCAATATTCAACTAGTTTAACTAAAAACTTGGATTGTTTTTTGCTGCAATAGAAGATTTTGTTGTAGTTATTAAAGTCAGTATTATTTTGATGGTTTTTTATGCAGATAACCATATAAAGTAGCAAATTAGATCACAGTTTAGGAGGATATGTGGACATCCTGTCATAAGCTTGAGCACCAACTTTTGATCATTACATTTTTTGGTTACCGTCTATGAATTAGAGATTTTTCCATTGTGCTGACTCTTTCTCACTGTTTTCAGATCATGTGAGAGCTTTTGTATGCCCTATTTATTTGTGATACACGTATTGTAAGACTTGAAAACTTACTGTTATACAGTACCTGTATCACAGTACCTGTATCACAAATAAATAGAGCATACTGTTATACAGTACCTGTCTCACAAATAAATAGAGCATCCAACAACTCTCACATAATCTCAAAACATTGACAAAGAATAGCAATAATGGAAAAATCTCTAACTTATAGATGACAATCATAAAATCTAATGATCAAAAAAATTGTTAAGCATCTGGCATGATGTCCACATATCCTCTCAAATTTCCATCAAATTTGCTACTTTATATGGTTATCTGCAAAAGAAACCATCAAAGTAGTTCACACTTTAGTAAATCCATCTAATCAGTTATATTGCAAAGAAAAGACAATCTAAATTTTTAGTGAAACTAGTTGGATATCTGAAAACGGTTAGAAATTAAAATGAAAATATGCCACAAATATATTTTAATTTTTTAATATAAATTGACAACTCTTCTAAAAAACCAACTAATAGCAAACTGAGTTAACAAAAAAACTTAAATTACACAAAAAATATATATCAATGAGATAATCATTTACAGGTGAAAACTCAAGGTGTTGCGTAGATATCATTCCCGGTAAAAGTAGAACCTACGCAAGTATGTGGATGTATAGAAATGATCTTTCATGCCAAAAAAATAAAGTGCAACGAAACTAAGAATAAAAGTTTTTCCATAAAATATTGTTAAAAACATATTACGGTGAGACAAAGAGGCATGAAAGTTGCTCGGTTAGAGCATCTTCTTATTAAGAGCCAAATGGCGGTTGGTGCTTGGGCTCGTGCTGGGAGTGATGTTGCCAACAACTTTCATAACTTCCCTCCTACAATAATCGTAAACCAATACAGTTAAATTTTTTGAATATAGGCACTTCAAAAATTCATATTAAATTTCTGGCGCAATTATTTCTCTTGGTTAGTCAACTTCAAAAATTCATAGTAAATTGAATATATATTGGATAATTAAGAGCAATAGGATTGTCAAAAGGTATTGACGAGCTCTGCATTATTTGTTCATATTTCGTTGCTAAATTAGGTTGTCTTTATTTCTTAAATATCCAAATACCAGTATGATTAGGGGTTGATTCTGTTCAGACAACTTACATTTGTTCATTTTCTGCATTCTTTACTTCTTCGTTTTTAACGAGTCTTACTATTCTAGAAAGATCTCGTATTCAACTACAAGTTTCAGTCTAATAGTAAGAAATTTGGGTTTTTGATCTTTGGTTGATATGTTTTTAGTAATTTAATTATTTATTTTTTATAAGATACTAACAAATGCAGTTGAGACCGAGAAAAGAAGGAAGTAAAATTTTTATGAGTTACGTAAAAATATGTTGTATATTATTTCTATTGTTAAGCTTTATTGTTTATGAGTTGAAAAAGGAATGAATGACTGGTACACCCGAGATTTGCAGTTAACGAACAAAATATCATATTTTTTGTTGTAAAAGGGAATTCAATATTATTTTCAAATTATTATCGTTATTGCTAATATTTTATATAGCTTTGTTTTTTTTCTATAAATTGAAAAAGGAAATTTTTGTGAAAGATATGTCAGACTTAAAAGTTGTAGCTGCTAATGATATATCGTAAATGAGGTACAAGAAAACCTATCAACACTAAATATTTTTTTATTCCTAATAATGTGCTAGTTTTGGTGTTTGTGTTGTGACAGAAAATTGTTGATAAAAGACAGTTTGAAATCTTGAAGGATGCTTCGTGATACTAAAATATAGTTTTGGCCTTAACTATTTATTTGTCTATGAGACAATAGGTCTATCTAGAAATATATGAGGTTCTAGATTCATCAAGGGGAATGGGTCTAAAACCACAGTAGTCTCTGGGAGTGGCAACCCTTTTTCTAATGAAGGTTAGAGGGTAACAAGTTATACTGGTGGTCTGCGTGACATCCTTCATTTATATATATTGGAGTTTACTCCAAGAAGATGATGTACTCATACATTCTTCTTCCTCATTTCTATGGTGAAAAAGTCCTCAATAATGTGAATGGCTAGGTTGAGTTCTATACTTTTAATAAGTCTTAACGAAGAATTTGCGTGATACTCGTCCGTTCACTAGTATTTTTGAGGACTTACCAATGTGAGAGTAGTTGTGCGGCCGCAACTATGAGACTATGAGACTGAGGTTGATATCTAGTAACTCTCATATATCGGTATGTTGATTAAGGAGTTAAAACCACAAACCAGGAAGATCAAAATTTCTATATTGTGTATACTCTCGTTGAAACTTGGTCAAAAGAGCTCAGTTCAAGGCTTAGCCCACTAATGTTATTTCAAGTTGAGATGATTGTCACTAGGTACAAGTTCAAAAAGCTACTTGTGTGAAGCGTGCTCACCATTATTATTTTTTGATTATTAATATTATTATTATTTTAAAATTGTATTTTTTGGGCCGATTGTTAGATCTTTTTATATAAATATCTTTTAAAAAAATAAAATTCTAAAAATAATTATTATCTTTCAAAAATCTTTTTTAACTAATGTAATAAAAACTTTTTATTAATTCTTATTATCATATATTTCAGTTACAAACCTTGGGTCTTTAATTTTTATATAAATATTTCAAAAAGTATTATTTTGAAGCACGTCTCTTCAATTTTGTGATGTCATTCTCATCACCAACATATTTGCTGATGCACATCTCATAAACACCAAATTCAGTGGAGCAATTTCTCTCCTTGTGCACATAATCATCCACACTTCTAAAATGAAGTTTCTCCCACACCCACTTTTGCCATGATTTCTTTCTCATTATCTTCAAACCTATAATTTTTAGCAATATGCCCAAATTTCTAACATTTAATACAATTTGGTTTCCACTTGTGCCAACACACAATACTTAATCAATTCACTTAATATAAGATATATAAAGAAATTGTTGATACAGTCCCAAGAAAAACGAAGGTGTTTTTCTTGGCTTCTTCTCAAGAATAAGTTCTTGAGTTTGGCACACAGATAGAGCAAAGATATTACATTTTGAGTCCTCTATCTCCTACACACTAAAGACTTGGAATGAGTACACTATAAATAATACAATTACAAAACAAAATGCCGTCCCCATTCAACAGCTGGAGGTCCCGTACTGTATGAGACATGATGCAGCTTTTTGCAGGTCCTCCATGATCTTGATTTTTCTCTTTATCTTTAGTTGTGTGTTCCATTTTCTTTCATTCCAAGTTTTAATCTTAGGCTTGACACCTGTTCATGGACCACCACCATGTAAAATGTGTTGTCGTGATGTTTTTCTTCTATTCTGGAAATTGTACCTTCTTTTGTCTTGTAATGAACCAACTGTGTGAGGATACGGTGAACTCTGAGCTGCCGGGTCATCTAACTTCACGACATAGTTCAAGTATGCTATTTGGACATTTTAGAGCATGTGACTTCTTGATATAGCACTTCACGATATTGGATATTGATTTCACGATATTTGACTTTGTTATGTGAGACTTCACGATATAGCATTAAGAGACTTGACGATATTGATAACTTCACGATATCCTCCGCTTCACGATATAGCTTTGTTAGTTCATGGTATACTTCTTCTAGACTTCACGATGTATGACTTAGAAATGTTTCTGCAATTTTATTCTTCAATAGTCTTCTCTACAACTTGCTGCTTGAACAATTTTCATTGAAATTCTTCCAAACTGCACTTATTATATACAAGACTATTGCATGGAAATCTCTAAGCTCATTTAGACATCTATCTAGAAAAATATACAAAACAAGTACACTGAAACCTATCACTAGTTCAAATGGAATACTCTATTTGTTTATGTAAAGGGACATTACTACTTGAGTACTTGTTATGATGGTATACACATGTCGTGTACCTAACACCACGTAAAGGAACGATCTGTCCCAACTCATGCTCACTAGATATCACTTTTTGTGAGGTCGAGGACAAGCAGGCCATTATCTGATTCACCCAACATCTACAAACCCAATTTTCATGAGCATCGCTCTCAAAAATCTCACTCTACCCCATCATAGGCCTTCTTATATCCAGCTTAATGGCCATAACACTACCAAGGTCTTAAATAATAATTTCATTGTTTTCAGACACTTTATGATTGAAAAACATGTAATTATATGCTATAAAACTTACTAATTTTTATATTAAATAATAATTTAGAATTATATTTTCATGTGATAAAATTTAAAATTTGGTATTAACAACAGTGACTATTACTTAGGACCAGTGTTATATATTAGTGAAAAAAAGCTAGTATATTTTTTAAATAACTAGTGCTAGTAACTATTTTACGTACAGTAGAACAATATATTTTGAGTAATTTAAATTCCTTGTATGTTAAAAAAATTGTAATAAGCTTCCTACTAATACTTAGATCTGCTTTGGGGTAATCTGGGACCTAAGGCTAAAGACTTTCATATTATTTGACTTCATATTATTTGCAACAAGATCTAGTATTTCTGGTGTACCTTTTGTGTATAATCAGATAAGGAAGAGATAGATCTCAATACTGGAGAGCGGAGAATTTTTAAAAACTTCCTTTCATACAAATGGAAATCTGGATGATAATGATATAATACATCTTATCGACGAGATGATTTAAGTGAAGAGCATCTAAATGGGTGTTGTGCGACTATGAAATTCTTTTAAAATTGAAAGAAAAATTTTAGAGAGGCGAGATTCATTGTTTAAATTGTTTGCCAATAAGAATGGACCAAGGGAAAGTGGTTCAAGTTGCTCAAATGAGAATGTTGATATAGATTTTAGGACGAACATGGTTAGATATATTCTCAAATGATTCTTTTCTAGTAAAATGAAGGACAGGAGACTAAGATGATTTGGTAAGATTTAGAAGAGACAGCACGGGTTGAGGGGTGTGAAAAACATGGGATAAGTAGCAAGAATTTAATTTGAGATTGTTGAACCTTAATGAACACACGCCCTCGAATAAGTTTTTGACTACGGCGTATTAGAGTAGTTGACTTCGACTTTCTTTTAGTTTGAGGTAAAAGGTGATATTAAAATTTGGTTTAAGTATTTTAAATGCATTGCTTTACTAATCTTTTTCAACATTCATTTTAGCGACTTTCTCTACTTTTCTTAATCTCTTTACTATGCGTGCTTGATACTTTTATGACACAAGGTTACAAGGTAAGTCATATCTATTAAATGGGGGGATATTAGGTAATAAAACAAAATAAATAATCTTAATTCCTCATTGGTCCATTTTCATGGGCACAACATCTACTTTAATCCAATTTCTATTTTACAAAACACAGTTTCAAAATTGGGTATTTGATCATTTTAGCTCCTCAATCTTCTTTGAATCAAAACATATGACTCTTCTAGATTTCTTTCTCAAATCCCAAACATACATGTGCATATAGGATAATATATACATGTGGTGTATAAGATTTCATGCATACACATTTTATATTATGTTTTCTTAGTATAATTCATCAAAATTTTATCCAGTACTTGTTATATTATTTGATTAATATGATTTATCTTCTTGTAAATGCACGTGTATGATTATATTATTTAATTTAATGTTCATTTTCGTACCTAAATTCGTAATGCTATTGTCTGGTTTTTAATTTTAAATGGTTATCTATTATAAGACAATAATGCCAAGGATTTTGTGTTTTATAGTTGAATACTCGATAATTGAGTTGTGCGCATGTTACATGAATATTGCAGGTATATACAGGTATGAAACGCTGGCTTGATTTGGTGTTAAACAAATTGTTTATTTATTTTCTAGTCTATTTAGATGTGTATTCATGTAATTAATTTAGGATTAATAATTGGTCATTTCAATTCAGTAAATTTAATTTGAGGTGTATTTCGTGAATAATTGTAGGTCAAGATCAAGGTAATTTTCTAACCGATTCTTCTTGTTCTCTTGGAATTTTTATTTATGAGTATTAAATTCTGAAATTTATATCTTGCGCTCTTCTTTATTTATTTAAAAATGGGTCAAGTGACTTTGGAAATTTTATTTATTGGACTTCGGAAAAAATAGAACTTTGAACCGGAGTTTAGATTAACTAACCGTTAGCATTACTCATCACATTATTTGAAATCTACTTCTATTATCATAGTTCTTAAATTGTATACATTGTTCACTTTAGCCCTAGAACCTGTCATTCACACCAACTCTGTATAGATGCAACTCTGTCATCTTCCTCATAAACTATCTCATTACCTTCTGAATTCATTAGTACCCGTCCGTTCAATCTTCTTGGTCAAAGCTGAAAGGAAACAATGAATTCAAAAGCTGAGAAAAGAGTATCCGAGGGCCAAATCCTATTTGCACTAGCCTGCACTTGTATCTGCGATAGTGCTGCATCTGAGTAGCATCTATACACAGCTGGAATGAATGACATGTTCTTCAGGCTAAAGTGAATAGTGTCTACCATCTATGAACTATTTTACATAGCAGTAGCCTTTATATTTGCTAACCATATTCCTCTGTCAACAAACTAAGGTAATTTGGTCACGTTTAGAAGAGACGATATGGGTTCAGGGTATAGGGTATAGTGATCATAGTTGAACCTAATGAACCAATCCCCTCATATAAGCTTTTGGAGACATGGCACTATAGTAAACTTCGATTTTCTTCTAGTATAAGCTAAAAGGTGATATTAAGATTTGGTTTAGATATTTTAAGTACATTAATTTACTTATCTATACTATAATAATATTATAATAGACGAAACATTAAAAGTTTGGTCGGTACCTGTTTTTTGGTACAAAGTGATTTTACCTAATTACCCTTACTAAAATATTTTTATAAAAGGTAATATTAATAAAAAAAAATATGTACACACTATATAAAAAAATCACAGTTACCTCTTTCAATCAAAAATTTTACATTTTCTAT
>PHNY01164763.1:9242-19958 GCA_003724115.2 Anethum foeniculum | reverse complement strand
ACCATCTCTTATTCTCACACCGGAGGCGCCGCGGGGCTCAAACCCCCCTCCGGTGTTGTTTTGCAGACACCCACCAGCAGCTACACCGCATTCGGCGTTGGAAGGACCAGATCGGGATTGGAAGTTATCAGTACCGACTATTTTTTAACATTCAATACTTTTTAGCAAGTAATAACACGCAAGAATCATGACAATTGGAGGTGAAGCTTCAGAATTTCAGATCATCCTTGTGTTACCAGAACTAACTCACATGCTCTGTTTCTGCCAACCTTTTTAGCCGCACAAGTCAAAATTTTGCCGGATTGCTTCAATCTAATCCTACGAAGTTGCTTTACTTGTAACAAGTACCAACAACTAACAAGTATTTTTACAGATTATATTACAAGAAAGCATTATTAATAAAGTAATGTTGATAGATATTTGTTGATTGACATAGGTACAGGGGCACACAACTCATTATTTTAAAAAAGAAAACGACAAGAATGATAAGGAGTTTATTACATTTGAGTTTTCTTTTTTTTTTTTTAATTTTTAGTTATAAATAAATTGTGTCATTTTCAGTATGACAAGGCCAGTGTTATCAACTTTTATATTATCCAACACAAGTGACATATAGAAGGTGTGGTACAAGTTAAACAACTCACCATCACCTAAAAGTAGTCTTCTAAAAATTCCCGATTTTACCGATTAATTCCCGATTAATCCTCTACAAGGTACCTGACCGATTCGATTTTTGAAATCCGATTAATCTTTATAAATGTTTCTTTATCGGAGTATGTATAATAATTTATTAAAATTAAAATACTATATTCATTTAAATATAAATAATTATAGAATTTATGATATAATGAATATGTATTTGGTATTACATATTTAATATAATCATAAAAATATATTAAATAATATTTTAATATTAAAATACATCCGATTTTTACTCCGATTAATCCTTACAATTAATCCCCAATTTTCGATTAATCCTAAATCGGTAGCTCAACCGATTACTTCCGATTCCCGATTTTTACAACACTGCCTAAAAGGGGAAGCCTATTCTCTCTAATAATATCATCGATATATTTTCTAAAAAAATATCCATGAAAAGGATGGCAGATAAAGATACATAAACTGATAAACATCCTTTATGAAAAGTAGTGACCTCATTCATGAAATCATATAAAGAAACTTACATACTGTAGTAATTTACATGGGCTACATTAAGATATTATAAGAATTCTTTATTTAACACTTTACTTCTAGTAAAATGTAAATAGAACTTAACTCTACTTCAGTAATTTTGCTTGTTACAAGAAAAATATAGAGTTTAGTATACTATTCCCTCCGTTTCAAATTACATGCCTCTTTTGACTTTTACGCGTTTTTTAAGGTGCATTGACTGCATAGCTACATCTATTATTTTTAAAATTTTCTTTTTGTAAATAAAAATTTTAATCTTAAACTTTTATTCACAAAAAAAAAATTTAAAAAATAATAGAAAAAACTATACAGTCCACCTTAAAATACGCCTAAAAGTCAAATGGAACATGTAATTTGAAACGGAGGGAGTATTATACTGTAGGAATTACAGTCCCACAAGATTTTGTTGATAGTAGTATATGGATCTGCTAGGATCTGGAAGGCTGTCTGATTGAATGCCAACAAGATCCAACACTATCTGCTGTTTAAAGCATGATTTGAGTTTTCCCAAGCTGAAGTTGCTTGTTCTTTCACACTATTCTAGAGCAGCCCACCACATGTGTGTTTTTAAGGTACAATGCATTATTTTCGAGATGTCCCCACCCCTCACGAAAGTTCACCTCTTCTAGACAGTACTCTGGTACGCGACTCGCGAAGCTTCGTGTTTATCTCATCTTTCCTGACGGATAAGTTCCAAGAATTCGAGTGGCATATGTTAAAAGCGTGAGATATGCTGCCTATGCACAGAACACATTTAAAAGTAAAGAGTCTACTATACAAGATTTGTAATTTACAACTTGTTTGCTCAACTAGCTTACGCTTCAATATCCCTATATAACAATACAAATTTGTAGATCATGATAACCACCTAGCATTTACATTATCTCCGTAAAGGGGAAAATACAACTTTCAGAGTAGATCTCTCATCCATGCATTCCTTGGTCTTTGGTCTGTGTCACAAGTACAAGCTTTAAACCATCCAAACTCTAATAGGCATTGGACTCAACTCGAGGCTCACAGGAAGAGCCAATGGAATAGAATATACTTGCAAAACCTGAGTAAGGGTACCACTTGAAGGTAATGGGAGTATAACAATGTTTTATCTTAATACTCAAATAAGTCCTCTTCTTGGAGATCTATTAGGTGGTGTCTGGGATTTATATTGAGGGATTTCAAACCATGGATCCAGCAAGTTTTTTGTGTTGGATTTTAAAGGAAATTCGTTGGAACCATAACTACTCTGCCCTACCATCGCAAATGATGGGTGTGGAGGAGACATAAAGCAACTCTGATATGCAGGTCCATAATGCCGTAGGGGGCTTGAAGTTGGAGATACCGGCAAGGATATGATATTTCTTGCATTATTTCTGTGAGGAAGAAACAAGAGAACCTGTTACTTGATGTGATGCATTAAGTACCTAGCATGAGATGGTAACATCTCTTAAAAAATAGTTAGTAATGAGATTCCGTGGCCAACCTCGGGATAATCAAATCTCTTGATGCTGTTAATCTTGATTTTGTTGCACGATCACCATCAAAAGAACTGATATTTGTTCTGGTAGATCGCATCTCTTGTGCAGTCTGTACAAAGTAATGCAGAATTAGCACCATATCGACTAAAACAAAAGGTACTGAGAACATTTAAGTTGTCAAATATCTAATACTCTGAATGGCCAAAAGGTTCAGCTCATTGAACATCCAATATCAAATATTTTCTAATTTGAACAAGTTAATTAGACATCATATAACTGAAGGCTTCTACTAATTGCAGATCTATGGCAAGTGAATAGCACGTGGGAGAATTCATCGTGGATTTACATTTGCATGTAAAATACAAGTAGAAACTAATTAACATGCTAAGTGAGTACATACACGAAGTGCACAAAGGAAAATTATGGTAAGCAACCTAGACGGCATTATGTTATTTAAAATGCATCAAGCTCACAGCCGATGGCCATTTATTGATCTACTTTTAACATTAGAGGCTTTATATACCTCAAGCTTCATGTTTTCATCGTAAAATTCCCTGAATTGTGCTGGATTTTTTATATACTCAATCTGTTTATCCACTTCCATAAGCTAACAGACACCTAAATCTAAGAAGCAGACGCTGACATTTTAAGCAAACAAGCTATTAAAAGTTTTCAGTTATTACTCTTGGTATGGAATTGATTAGTGATATTTATGCAGTCAAAGTGGAATCAGCGTAATTCCTGGAGCTAGTTCTCTCTCTCCCAATAGCTGAAACGGTAACTTAGGACTAAACGTAACAGCGCTAAATAATTGAACAAGGCTCTAAGAGATATACCGGTGTGCGGCTCCCATCGAAAGTGTGGGGAAATGCTTCCTTCGTTATATTTACATTGGCAACTCTAGTGGTAGCTTGGTCTCTGACGAAAGGATGATCTAATAGTTGTGAGGCAGTAGGTCGTGCAGATGGATCGCGTTGCAAGCACAGCCTTATAAAATTTTTGGCATCATTAGATAAATGATTAGGAATTTCAGGAATCTCTTTGCTGTTTCCAATCTTAAAAATAGCAGCCACCTGCAATATCCAGCGTAAGTAAAAAATATAAGTCGTAAAGCCACGATGTCTATCTAAAAATAGGTTTCTAATCAGATATACCCACAAAAGGACAAATATCTCACCCCCTCATACTGACCCCAGGGTGGTTTTGATGTGGCCATTTCAAGTATTGTACATCCTAAGCTCCATATGTCAACGGCGAGGTTATACCCATTTGAGTTCATTACAACCTGATATGATATTTAACATGAGTATTCAATCTGAATAAATTTATTGGGAAAATACAAGGGCAAATGAAAAGTTAATAACAGATGAAAGCAACTTCTTTTGAATGATTTAAGAAAAGGTGACAGAGTGAGATACCTCGGGTGCCATCCAATAAGGACTTCCTTTGAAAGAGAGCATTGAAGAACAATTTGTAATCTGGTTGCAAAAGGGTAAATGAGAATTAAAAATCCATCCTTTTCATAAACCATGTTCAAGTAACATCATTTCGTAAATAATCCACTAGCATCAGATCAAAACCATATTATTTGTAGTGACCATATGGCTTTTAGAAAAATATTGTTGTTAAAAAGAGGAAACAATTAAGTGAAGAACCAAAAACTAGTCAAGTAAGATTCTGAATTGGCTTTTACCCTTTCTTCACTCTAAGGTGTTTGTTATTATTTACATTTAATAAATGTGCATATATTTTTCTATATCTACTCAACTTATGGAATTATTTTTCATTTGCAGTTAAGTGTCACAGAAGGGAATCTTTTGGTCACATGGAATTAGATAAACATACATGTTTTGCCATGCCGAAGTCTGCAAGCTTGATCTCTCCATTCGGATCTACCAATATGTTGGCACCTTTAATATCCCTGTAGAACCATTCCACTTTCTAGGTAAGATTGCATTTTAAAATATACATGTCACACACATGCCACTATACCACCGGGACAGCCAAGTTACCTGTGCACTGTATTTCTTCCATGTAAGTAGGCAAGCCCTGAGAGGATCTGCCTGGTGTAATTTTGAATAACTGGCTCCCCAAACGCACCATACTCTTGAAGTAACTTATGAATGGAACCGCCAGAAACATATTCCAAGTAAACAGACAGGGTTTCTTCATTCTGGAAAGAGTAGCCAGAATTATTATTAGGAGAAGAGTTATGAGGGGTTGCGAGGTTATTTATATGGACAATATGGATTTAAGTAACTATGCATAGCAAACTTAGAGATTGAAAACTTATTGGATAAGTAGCTTTGAACAGAAAATCACTATACCAGTTCACTTCCATAATATTGAACAATGTTTCTTTGTGACAGCTGACTAAGCAAAGTAATTTCCTGTTCATAAGAAGAATACTTGTTAGAAACATAAACACCCAAGCGACAACTAGCCAACTAGGAAATATGTTAAAATTCTATCCTAAAGTATAATGGAAAGAAAAATCATAAGTAGCAAGACGGTGGAAGTAATACCTGGTTCAATTGCTTGAGACATTCTTTTGATGTCTGGTCATCTGCAACAACTCTTACTTCTTTTATTGCACACATTTGCCCGCTCTCACTGTCAAAATCAACACACTACATCAGTACAATATACGATCTGAATTTTATTTTATTTATTTTATTCAGCTACACAACATTAGACCATCGATGCATATCACATTAAAAACTTCAAGTTCCTAACACAGTGACTATACATTACACGCTAAACTTAACATACAAATGCTACTTACCCAACTAAAGATTTCTTCTACTCTAATCGACTCACATTCTTGTTCATACTATAAACAGAGTTTTTTTTGAAGTATGAATCCCAGTTACCTGTTAAATCCAAGGTACACATGACCAAAAGTGCCTCTTCCAAGAAGCTTCCCTTTCTTCCACTTGGACAACTGACATTGTGAATGATCTGTTGTGGCAGAAATTCTTGGTTTGGGCAAGGTAGGAGGGCTAGTGGGAGAACCGGGTGGAAGAGGCAGTGGATGCCACGCGGTTTTTCCATCTTCCAACTTTCCAGCACAATCAAGATTTGTACCGGAGAATCGTGGATGACGAGGTGATGAAGTGGTGGTAGTCACTCTGGATCCTGGGCCTGGGCTTCTTGGTTGTCTCGGGCTTCTTGGTTGTGTTGGGCTTCTTGGTTGTCTAGGGCTTCTTGGTTGTCTCGGGCTTCTAGGTTGTTGCATGATCTTGGAATCATCATGTCCTCTGCTATATAAATCAAAAAGAAATATAAATATCATTCAGGGTAAAAAAAGAAAACTTCATACTGGAGTTCCTTTCTCCATAATAACAATGAGAATTCCCAAAATTTTCTAGTATGCAGTGTTGTTTGCTGTAAGCTGACAGCTATACAAGCATCTCAGTGTAGTTTAGTACTATCTTTCACACCTACATGATAACTTCATCCATCGATCAAGAAATATGTACTTCTTTTCAAGGCTAAAAAGTACCATCTCTCAATTATTTCAATATTTTCTCCGGAAAGGTAACCCCCTTTTCTCCATCAATCTTGAATCCAAAAAATAGATCAACATAAAAATGGACTCACCAACTGGGAGAGATGGAGATAGAAACAATCCCAATCACGATAGTAAAAGAGCATAGCAAAAATGTTTATGTCATAAGTTGTTCGCACAAACACACACAATATGTAGGTGTTAAATACAAACCAAATTAGCCTACAAAATACCAACTAGTAATTTGTATTGCTAAGACTGGTGATCTGTAGTACTGCAACCGGCAATTCAAATAGCAGGTTTTTAAATTTTGTAGTGGATTACAAAACACAATACATATCTTCATGAAATGGTTTCTACCCACCAAAGAAAACATAAAGATAAAATCTTCCAGCTCTGAATCATATATCATTTCAAAGAAACACATCCACCAAAAAATTACAAACAGTCTAAACCAAATTTTATATACTCACAAAGAAAAATTTAAAAAAAACAGTCAATTATCAATTTATGCCACAAATGAAGGGCCAACATTAAACAAAATACAAAATATTCCATTTCACCAAAGTTCATGTTTTTATGAGTCAACTCAAACCAAAAAACAAGAAAAACAAATACCCAATACATATATACACACAAAAATAAGTATATTGATTAAAAAAACACAAACTCAAGAAAATCCAAACCCAAATAAAAATGAATAAACAAGTGCCAACCTGAAAATCCCAAACTGAGTTTGATCCTCAGAAGAGCCAGAAGAGCTAACACTAGAAACAGAACCCGACCCGGATCCGAACCCGGGAGTTTGATCAACAATCCCAAGTGAAGACATGGGTCTTGGTAAAGGAAGAGCTTTATGATCCGAATCAAAACCCGAGAACCCGGATGACCCGCTTCCTGTACCATTATTTTTATTTTCTCTGGGGGAAATTCTTGGAGACCCTTTGTTTAATACATCATCAAAGCTTCTGGGTCTTGTGTCTTTCACTATTCTGCTGCTTTTTTCAAATGATTTGCTTAAGCTATCTTCTTGCTTTTGAAGCTCTTTGCTCTTGCTCGACCTTTTTGGCCACCAAGCAGGCATTTTTATCCACCTTTTTTCGTTGTGTGTTTGGCTCAGTGAAAACTGCACAGTGAATATATATTATATGTGTGGAGAGACGAGAGAGAGAGAGAGAGAGAGGACAGTGAAATATATGTGTAGCTATGAGTAAATATTTATTATGTGCGGGGAGAGAGGGGTGGAGAGAGAGAGAGAGAGAGAGAGAGAGAGATATATGATGCAAGTATGAGAAGAAGAAGATGAGTAGTTTTGAGTAGAAGAAGATGAAGAAAATGAGTTGATGAAGAAAACAAAAGATAAGTGGGCCCCATGTACAAGTGGGGGAGGGACGGCAAGGGTCCGACCCGACCCATGGATGTAATTATAGTTTTCCTCCGATGAAGGGGACAATTTTGTTTCTTTTCTTCTTGTAACAACTTTTATTTCTTCCAAGCAAAATGTTGGATTTTTTTTGAAACAAATCGTACTTGCATTACTTAGAAATTATCACTTAAGTAGATTTCGGTACCAGAATTATTAAATTTTCAAATTTTATATTCCCCGGTCCACGTTAGAGGGAAAAATTCGTAAAACAGGAAAAGGTAGAGGGAAGGGGAGTTCGCTTCACTTTTTTTTTTTTTTTTGATTAACAATAGAAAATTTTATTAAAATATGAAAATTCAGCCGGAACAAACTTTCGAACAATCAAGTACAAATTGTGAAACAAAAAACAAGTTAAATCAATAGCGGTTTTGTTTTCAGATTGCTTACCAAATAGAATATTCAAATTCTTTAATCTAAAAAGTATTACAATAACATTTCGAGCAATCCAACCTACACCAGTTGTGAAACTAGTAGCATCACAATTGACCTTCACATAAGTGTCATCTGTAGCGCAATGTTCAAAACTATCAGTTACATTAACTGATATGGAGTACCAAATACTCCCATAATATGAACAATCTTTTGTTGTGAAAGGTGAGCTCTTGCGATATACACCACGGCCTCAGATTCAGTGCAAGTCTTGCAGATCTCCCAAAACACCATATAAATCCTTTTCAGAAAAATTATCAAAACCCGTAACATGGCACATAAAAACATCAAAACAGAACACATTAACATCCTAAAAAGATGGGCACAATCATGATAACAAGGTACTCAACAGGATCTCCTCTAAAAAGATTAGATCTTGATTTTATTGAAGAAAATTGATAAAAAGAAGAGAGTATGGAAGAACGAAATGGGAGAGGATGAAGAATAGGCAGGCGGAGAATTAAGTGTGTTTCACTTAATTGTTAATCTTTGAAATGGATACGAAATTATAAAAATCAAAATATTTTCGAGATATATTAATAGAAAATAAGTTATTTTGAACAATGGTAGTAATCGGATAAACATTTATTTTTTTTAAGAAAAAGTGTTAGTTATACAATATAATTGGTGTAGAAATGCAAGTGAAGTTGCTATAATCAGGTAGTATCAAATTATAAGCACCTCCGGTTTAGGTATGGCATCGAATTTGGATTTTTAAACTATGTTGGTAGCAATTCTACGATTTTGTTTATGTTATGGAATCCATTTCGAGATCATGCAAGGCATCCGATCTGACCCTAGATTGACAGAGAGATGTGTAGTTGTGTACGTGTGGGAGGAGAGTAAAAAGGAGAAAGAAATACTACTCCCTCTATCCCCTAAATTCTATACATTAATTTTTGGCACGTTTTTTAAGAGTCATTTTAAGCATAGTTCCATAACTTTAAAAAAAATACTGAAAAAAAGTTTAGACGTTAAACTTTTATTCAGAAATTTTTTTTTTAGAAAAAAGTTATAGAACTATCCTTTATAAGAGCTTCGAAATGCGTGCAAACAGTGAACGTATACATCTCAGGGGGACGGAGGGAGTAGTATTTATTTATTTAGGGGTGTTGTTATCTGTAAAATGGAGGGGGATGTTTGTGTATAACTACTTTAAATTTTTAAGTGGAGAGGGAGCAGGGCAAATCCACATCGATGATCGTGCGACGCCAGCTCTGTTAGACGCGTCTACTTACCTAATGCCACCAAATTTGCTATCGTGTATATTCACCCTTATTCTACCATTTTCATTAGTCTCTGTTTGAAAATAATAGTCGCTTGACTTTTCTGCACGTAGTTTTAAGAGATTTGACCACATAGTAAATATTATTATTTTTTAAATATTTTTTTTGTGATTAAAAGTTTTAATTTATTATTTTTATTCAAAAAAAGAAAATTTTAGAAAAAATATTTTTTACCATGAGTCAAACCTCTTAAAAGTACGTGCAGAAAAGTCAAGTGACTATTATTTTCAAACAGAGGGAGTATTATGATTTATATATGATGATAAAACTACCACAACAATCCTTTGAATTCTAATATTTTGTAACCAAAACAGATCCTTTATTGGCAGAATTATGACAAAAAATTGTCAAAATGGCAACAATCACATGTACATTGGTAATTTTGTTAAAATGCTTGTCAAAAATAATATAAAATAAAATTTGTTGAACCGTCTATTTTTAATAGATTTGATTATAATAATTAGTTATATTTTAAAAATGATATATAATTATTATTTTAGATTATCATAAATAAAATGTATTATTTATACGATAATAATTGATGTGAAATTTGTAAGTAGACACGTTGAATAAATGTAACTAATATAGACGAATTGACTTAAATTTTAGTTAAAATTATATATAGTTAAAATGGAGAATTTTTTACATAATTTTTATTAAACCTAAATGTAGATGGATAAGTTCAACTATACGGGTTTGAAGTGAATTTTAGTAATAATCCTGGTGAATTTGTATACCATTTCAAGTGTAAAACTATCGTACTAACAAGAAAACTATAAATTTTGACCGAACAACTAAACTTGTACATTATTACTTTTTCTAGTTAAAAAGATTTTAATTGGCTTAGTTAAAACATTAATGTTATCAATCTGGAACTACCATCGATGAAATTCACCAATATTTTATCTGTCAATTTGCTTTATAAAAAAAATCATCGGAGGCCACAATTATCCCAATCCCCAACTAACTAATAACAGAAACATGTGGTCCAAACCACAGATGGGCGCTCGGTTATCATTTAATATACCTTATTTATTATTTTATTTTGATTATTTGATGGATCACTTAATTTATTGGGATATTCTTTTGTACTTTATGTTACTGGCCTTTTGCATAAAATACAGGTACAGTGTGTTCACATTATTTTATCTCATAGTATTTTTAATATCAAAGTAAAATATGGATATACATGATACGCATGTTAATCGGATATAGACCTGTCTTGTTTTTTATTACATGGCCTGTGCATGATTACACGTTTATTGTTTAATATTTGAATTGTACATGTCATTTCACTAATTTATTTTCACCACGTACGAAATGAAAAGCCATCCCTTTGATCTCTTATATTATGGGCATGTTTGGCAAACAGGCAACTTATCAACTTATTGACTTATTTCG
>PHNY01164744.1:909-14966 GCA_003724115.2 Anethum foeniculum | reverse complement strand
AGCAGCTCTCAAGAACATCAGTATTTCTTGAGAGAGTTTGTAACAGTTTTTATCAGAAATATAAAGAACTGTTATATTTTCATACTTGTTCGAAACATTCATACAATTGTATCCAACCCCCTTTTAAACAATTCTATCTTACTGGGCAACACATCAAATAATGAACTTGTCCATATGTTTCAAATGAACAAGTCGGGGAGATTGTTAGATATATTTGATGATTGTCAGTATTTACTCATCGAGAGATATCTCAGGAAGATTATCAGAATTTATCATCCATCAGAGTTTGACAGAAGATGACATCAGCAGTACTTGTCATCAATATTTGTCGGTATCATAATTCAAGGAATTAGTAGCTTTCAACTACAGGATACATTGTAATTAGTTTATTTGTGTATATCATATCTTTGTAATTGATAGTGCAGTTGTGTATCATATAAACATAGTTTAGGTTTACATTATAGGTGTTGATTATTGTTTTATCTTTCTTGTAACCTAACAACTCTCAAGAATACTCTTACATTCTTTGAGATAGTACTTGTAACTTATTTAAAGTTTTTATTCATCAATACAAAAACTGTTCTTTATATCATTATGTTAATTCGCTTTTATTGTTTAATATTGTATTCACCCCCTCTACAATATATTTGAGACCTAACAAACCTCCTATTGGGGGAACCTCTGGGATGAGGTTCTCCATTGGGTTTCGAGAACCTTCTACTATGGGGTAACTTCCAGATTGAGGTTTCTCTTATCTCTGCTCCTGAACCTCTCGCATGGATCCTCTTCAGATGGCCTTTACATTCACTAGAAGGGTAGTAGTCAGCTTCTCACCTGTTTTTATCAAATTTATAACACTCTGGATTGGGAGAGCTCCTGGTACTCGAACCCCCAAATACGCGAACCTACTCTAGGTTTACATGCACGAACCCGAACCCTGCTCAAACCTCTTTTCCGACTGTTTCAGATCAAAATCAACATACAAAATTCACATTTCCGATTATTCTTTTTAGGCTTTCTTTCATCAAGACAAAATCACATGCATCTTGAGGCCATATATCATCTTTTATGCTTTTTACCACACGTTTACCACAATTCTTTCCTTGATTTTTGACCGAATCACTCCCTTTTTGCTGGGATCGATTCTCATTCACATCAGTGGGTTATATTGAGTATATTCGGAATTGCAACATCATGAACGGGCTCGTCGCGGCTTTTTTTTCACCGTTTGACTATTTTTCTTAGTTGTGATAACTGTTTGGCACTTTCCCCTCAAAAGATGATGAGTAACCCCTCTATCTAGCGGCAAAAATGTCGTGAGAGGAATTTGATACAACACTTCGAGAATCCCACTAATATAATTGGTTTCCCCCTTGAATCACGGCTTAAGAAACGTGTTCGCATGTCTGCAGATTGAGGTTCGACTATTGCTGTTGAGGTACGACTGTCGGAGCGGGTGGTGGTTTTGGTGTGTTTGGACTGAATTTGTCGATTTCCTGTGACTTGTGGTGGTACTAGGAGTTGCACGGCCGCCCTATAATTTCCAGAAAAGTATCTCTCGTATATAAAATTTACCCAAGTGATCGTCCCCTCGACAAATGGCCTACATATCCCGTATTTATAGGGAATCAAGTCCGATGTAGTTCTTTAGGGTTATAACTCTGTTGCTTGCATGATTAGCCACGTTTTGAGTCATTTATCATCATCCAATTGCTATATTTGAGTCGTTGGTGCTCATTCAAACCTTTTAGTGAGCTTCTTGTAGAGTCCTAGTCGAATTAAACTTCTTAATCCGGTCTTCTTGATGTATTTTAATATATACGTGAATATATATCAAAGATTTATGATATACTCCCTCCGTCCCAATATACATGTCTCTTTTGGAAAAAAACGCATATTAAGAAAATGATTGGTTTTCAACTAAATATTCTCATTTAATGCATTGGAAAGTGAGAATATAGTATAGTTTTAGAAAGTCAAATCTTGAAAAGTGAGAATATAATATAGTTTTTGAAAGTCAAATATTGGGAAAATAATAATTTTGAAAAGTTATCCTTAAATTTTGTATTAAAAGAAGAGAGGGACAAGTAATTTGGGATAAATTTTTTTGTCAAAAGGGACATGTATATTGGGACGGAGGGAGTATATCTTTTATCGAGCTGTAATTATCCTTACCAAAAATGGGGCACAACAATAATATATTGGGTCTCAGTACATGAATTTAAGTGAATTTGCAAGTAATTTTGTATTTAAATATAATAGATATAGACTTTCATATTTAAAAATGATAAAAATTATTGTTCATGTGTAACCCAGGCGCTAGTTATTTTGTCTATAATTATATTTTGTTTTATTTTTGAAAATGAAAAGGTAATTAAATAAATTTTGAACAATGCAATATATTATATTGAAGAAATGGTAATATTAAAATTTGAAGTGGGAATGAAGTTTTGTCAAGTGTAAAGAAAAGGAGGGATAAAATCTGAAATCCTAGGGTTTAAGGGTGGGAGGCAGCGAGAACAAAGCAGGCAGAATGAAAACCAATAATCATGAGAAGAAGATGAAGAAAAGGCAGAAGCCTGAAACAAAGTTCCGTATGGATCTTGATTCTTGTTCAAGAAACAAAGACCTCTCCGCCGCTATTTCTCTTTATGAGTTGGCTCTTTCTAATCCCACCACTATTCATCTCAATCATTACCACTTCAATTCTTTACTCTACATCTGTTCTAATTCTACTTGTGATCCTACTGCTATTGATTATGGTTGTCGTATATTTAATCACATGTTATCTTCTAATGTTGTTCCTAATGAAGCTACCATTACTTCTGCTGCTCGTATTGCGGCCGCTAAGGGTGATGCTGATTTGGCATTTGATTTGGTTAAAGGGATTAAGAAATATGGTGCTGGAGTTGCTCCTAAGTTGAGATCTTATGGCCCTGCATTGTTTTGCTTTTGTAAGAATTTGGATGCGGATAAGGCGTTTTTGGTTGAGGAGGAGATGCTTGCTAATGGCTTGCTTGCGGAGGAACCCGAGTTGATGGGGTTGTTGAAAGTTAGTGTAGAGTGTGGGAGGAGTGATAAGGTTTATGAATATTTGCATAAGATGAGGAGGGTGGTGGGGCGTGTCACTGAGGATGTTGTTGGGATTTTGGAGAGGTGGTTTGCTGGGGGGAATGTGATTGGATTGGAGAATTGGGATGCAGGGTTGGTGAAAGATGCCATTTTGAGGAATGGGGGTGGCTGGCATGGGTTGGGTTGGTTGGGGAAGGGTAAATGGGATGTGAGGAGAACTAAGGTTGGTTCCCTTGGTGTTTGTTGTTGTTGTGATGAGAAATTGGTTTGTGTTGATATTGGGAAAGAGGAGACGGACAAGTTTGGGGATTCCGTGGCTTCCTTGGCTATGAAAAAGGAAGTGGAGGCTAATTTTAGGGATTTTCAGAATTGGTTGGATGAACACTGTGACTATGAGGCTATAGTAGATGCAGCCAATATTGGGCTTTATCAGCAGAATTTCGCAGAAGGTGGATTTAGTATGGCGCAGTTGGTTTCTGTTGTGAAGGAATTGTATAATAGGAACAAGAAATGGCCGCTTATTGTGTTGCATAAAAAGCGTGTTAAGTCACTTTATGAGGATGCTAGTAATCGAGATCTTCTTGATGAGTGGACGGAGAAAGGGGTGCTGTATGGTACACCGTATGGATCAAATGATGATTGGTATTGGCTATATGCTGCTGTGAAGCTTAAGTGTTTTCTTGTGACTAATGATGAGATGAGAGACCATATTTTCGAGCTAGTTGGTAGTGATTTTTTTGTGAAGTGGAAAGAAAGACATCAGATTCGATATAATTTTGTTAAGGGTGCAGTCGAACTTCATATGCCTCCTCCATATTCTGTTGTCATTCAAGAATCGGAAAATGGAGCATGGCATGTGCCCCTGGCAGGCGAATGTAACGATGAACCGTCAAGAACTTGGCTTTGCATTAGTAGGACTATTGAGCATAAAGCATCTGATGAAGATACTAAGTGTTTAGAAAGATCAGAAATAACAGAAAGTCATGAATCATTCAACTCGTGCCAACCATGTAATGCTACTTCATCGAGTAATGGTTCGAAGGGTCGTTCTGATTCTTGCTCCAATACTGCTGTGACAGGTAAACGGAAAGAGAGGTCACCATCACCCTCTAGGACTGATGAGTAAACTTGCTACTAGAAACCATTAGTCAAGTGTTTTGTAGAAGCTTATTTTGTCAAGCACATTGTCTACATTGGTGAATCCGTGTTGCTTTTTTATTGTCCAGTTTTATGATATAAATTTGATTGCTTCGTTTTGCACACTTATAGCTTTATAAATAAAGTAAAATGATAAGTTGGTAGTCTCGTATGAAATTAACTATGCAACAAATGGAAACAGGCTTGAATCTAATTAAGAATTTTTAGCCTGTAGACCCAAAGCAGGCTGTATCATCCGGCCTGAGCCATACATTTAAAACACAGACAACAATGGCCTGCCTTGGCCTATATTACAACCCAAAACATCTCAAGGGAATAATTTTTACTATCTTCTTGTGCTATTCTAACGTTGTTCACATTGTTTGGAAAGAACATGAATGTTTGGGATACTTCCCGTTGAGTTAAATTACTAGATCAATATCCTTTTTCCATATTTTCGAACCTTTTTTTTTTTTTGTAATTCAAGAGGTCATACATAAATTATGATATACCCTGAGAAAAGTATAGCTGCTTAGGGAGACATTACAAATTTACAATAACAATCAATGTGTTGAAAAATAAAAACATATGATGGTTTATTTCTTACATTGTACAACAGGGCTCTTTCCTGTAAAGAAAATGATCATCCATTTGACATTTTCCTGTGTTGTGGTTTTTTCTGCTTCATAGAAATATAGATCAGTCTATCCAATAATCACTGTCATGCTCTTCTTCCAGATTATTGTCCCTATCCTCATATTCTCTAATCATCTTTCCCCACTCATCTTATCTTTCATCTTATATAATAGAAGATTGATTCATGGGTTGTAAAGATGGTCTAAATCTAATACATTAAACATTATGGTCCATCTTATTATCAGTCATTTAAGCGTGTTAAATTGTTCTTTTATTAGAATCAGCGACTATATGCAGTGTTAACTGGACAAATTGTCAACAATACTTTGTTGTCATTTGATTAAGTTTTTCAACTTTTAGTCTTTTTCGTTATTTAGTTTATTTCATATTTGTTGTTCTCTGTTACTTATTGTTGATATAACATCTTTAATTTATTGTTAAATATTTAGACAATCATTACGAAGCTAGAAAAAGTTGAGATGAGCAGAGTTCTTGAAAAATATGAAGGATGCATTTAGAATTGTCATTTATTGTATAACGAATAATGTTCTGAGTTTTTCTGCGTAAAAGCTTCAATCTTATATGGGAAGTGATTATTGTAGATATATATTAAGAAAAATTCCTGTAAAGTTATCAACATCTGGAAAATTTATTGTAGCTGTATGATCAAATTGTAAAACTCAACTCAATATATTAGTTGTTCGTTCATGGATTCAAAGCTGCAAAATAGATAACTAAGGTAGAAAGCAAATATTGAAATATATAAATGGTGTGAACACAAATATTTAATAAAGTAAGAACAGCAACTAGAATTATTATCATGAATTTAAATGCAAGAGTCCTAAGTTTTTTGTTTGAAAACTGCTGCATGCCATGAATCTTCATGGTTATCTTTAGTCTGGTTATTGGCCTTGGTGCCTGGGACACACAGTTGCAATAGTAAAACTGCGCCTATAGGCGATAGATCTGCCACTTTTTAGGCAGTTCTTCTCCAGGGTTGGTAAAGTCTGCATGCTCAGAGAGAAGCTTACTTTTGCCAAGGCTGCTGTGGCCAACAATAACAAATTGGACGTCATGGAGTGAGTGAGAAGTTGATTCGGTTGCCATGAAGAGGGCCAAGAGGAGAAACCCTGGGCGCAATCCAGCCATGTAAAGATTTATTAATATATTATTAAATTATTAAACTAGGATATGGTTGAGAGGTAGGGGGAATATTGAGGAAATGAAATTATACTTCCAGTGGAGGGGAAGACATTAAAAACGAAAATTTTGACAGGTATTATTATATGATTATGGGTGTGTAAGAAAGATTTTGCATTCGAAATGGCTAACTTTGGATATCTGGTTGGCATGAGTTAATGAAATGCTTGACATGTCCGGCATCTATTATTTGTAAATTTTAGTTGTAAGTTTCCAATTTTTGTTGGGTTTTCCCTATTCAGTCGTTCTGATTCAAGTTCTGGCACTGCTGGAACAGGTAACGGAAAAAGAGGTCACCTTCGCCCTCTAGGTCTGATGAGTAAACTTGGAAACCATTAGTCAGGTCTTCTGTGGCATGTTGTTTTGCCAAGTTGTATGCTTACATTGGTGAGAATGTTTTTTTGCTTATTTATCTTCCAGGTTATGATATGAATGTGATAGCTTAGTTTTGCACACTATATAGCTTTATAACGTGAATCATTAAGTTGGTAGTCTTGTATTTAACCAACTATGCAAAAACTAAAATATGCTAGAATTTGTTTAGGAATCTGTAGCCTATAGACCCAAAGGGAGCAGATTGCATGATTTGGCCAAAGCCCGGCCATAATCAAGTTAAATCTAGCAAAAAAAATTTGATCAATCTCAGATGTCATGGAATATCATCCTGGACCGAAACTCTGTGAGCCATGCACATACTTTTGGTGTAATTAACGCATCTCTAATATAAAGGAATGGAGGGGGTAAAGGTGATTTGTTTCGTGTTTACTGTTGTAGAATCAGTTATAAGTTCACAAATGTTCTTGTGGTATTATATTTGTAAAACACAACAGGTTTATAGACAGAGAGAATGAGGTTCGACGATAAAAAAAACTGCCAATCCTTTAACAACGGCAGATGACACCTTTGGATCCATTAACAAGATCTCGACTTAGCGGTTTGCCCCAACCAAAGAGGAAAAGAGCTCCGATTTCTGTATCTAGAGTAACATTGTTGTTTAGTTCTAATATGACAGGTTTCGTTGTTAGATCAGGGTATGTTTGCCCTTCCATCTTAATATGAATTTCTCTCCCTTAAAGGTGGATTTTTAATTTTTATTGCTTGATAACTCTGAGCGAAGAAAGTAAATATATGCAGAGTTTTCAAAAAAAAAAAAAAATGATTGATAATGAAAGGGAGACAGACAAAAAATGTGGGCAAGAAGACATCAGATATATGAACAAGCCACAACAACTGCTTCAGAGTTTTCAGCTCAAGGAATATAATACTTTTATTACTGGAAATTACATGATTGAAGAAACACAGAAATAGCTAATTGTTGAACATCTACTGAATAATCAAGTCGGATAATATATATGACATGTCAACGGTAAGATAGTTTTGGAGTTTGTTTATTATACATGTTTAAATAGATGGCAAAGGAAATCCAAGCTTACTCAAAAGCCTAAAGAACAGCAAATAATTATTCAACAAACCACACACATAATGTTTCTACCTTCTCTTAATAAGTTATATAACAAAGCTACCTACTGCCAAGCTTGTAACAAACCAAATAGATGCTACAATGGCAACTGAAGGAGTCAATTTTGCAGCAGCAAATGATGTTGGAGGTGGTGCTGATGCAACTGGACCACCCATTCCTGGCATTGACATTGGAGCCTCACTTCCCGGCATTGACATTGTTGGAGAAGAAGGCATGGCTGGAATCTCAGGTGACATTGGTGCCATTGGTGCAGGAGCAGGTGGTGAAGCTACGGGGCTGCCCATGTGGTGGTTCTTGGGGGATATAACAACAAGATTGAGCTTTTGACCTTGGTCACAGTTTGATTTATTTCCGGAGATGAAATAAAAAGGGCCTGCTTTATCTAGCTTGAAAACTGAATTACCATCATCCATCTTGGTAATTGGATTGTTTATGTTACAGGTATCGAAATCATTTTTGCTCACAGCCAAGACAGAGTCCACTCCCTGTGTGTATTTAAAAGCTACAAAATACATAATCAAATGCACCAAAATGTTATTTAGAGCCAGCTAGATTTCATTTGAAGCAGATACAGTGCAGTGCTCTAGTTGTATATTCAAAAGAATATGGAACCAGGTTTAAAACAAAATCAGTGCAGAAATATAATACAAATTATCACAAGAGAAACATGCTCAAAACCCAATATTATGTTCCTAAACACGGAAAAAGGAACCAAATGGAGTCTAAGTTCCATTTTAACAACAAAAATCAACTTTTGACGGGAGTCTGACATTAAAGTCGAAGATCTATTTTAGGTTTTGAGCAAGTAAAACAAGTTTCTAGTGTGGAAATGTAGTACTCCTACTATATATCTTTGTTAACAATAGTATTAGAATTGATACGTAGTATGAAATGACAAGGTCAGTCTATATGCAAAAAGAATTCAGTTGTGGCTGTTTAAGTCAGAAATACATACAATTTTTAACTTAAAAATTACTTATATAATCATAAAAGTGACACATTTGTACTTATTAAAATGTCAACAACTAATTTATTTATTTTTTTTGCAAACTACAAATGAAAGATAATTTGAAGCATGGATCTATAAATTATAATAACTATACTATACTACTTGTCAACAGAGAAAAAGAAATAGAAAATGAAATGAAGCGATGAAAGAGGTGAATGACTTACTGATAATGTCGCCAATAACAAACCTCTGTCTTTTAGACCAAGCATCATAACTCTCAGAAGGGCTTAAGATCCAGCCATCTTTACCTCCAGCAATAAAGCTATATGCATTTGACAATGAGATGATGTATGACAATGTTACCACCAAGAGACAGAGAAATGTCTGAAAACTACTCATTTTCAAACCAACGAAGCAGGCAAAAAATAAAAATGAAGCCAAAGTTATGTGTTGTGAGTTGAGGTTGAGAATATAATTTGAATGGACAAGAACCAACGTGATGTGGAGAATAGAGAAATACAAAGGTACTACTACTACTACTTGTTGGCTAAGTATTGAGTGGTGGTCATCGCTCCCAATATATACCCTACCGACATACTATCAATTTTAACTAAGGACTCACATTATTGGTTGTTCCCCAGCACTTGTTCCTTTTTTCACAAATATCTACAATACCTGGAATCCATTATCAAATTTTCATACTCCCTTTTTGGTTTTGTAAATCAGGCTGGTGGAGTTTTTTTTGTTAACTATACTAGACTTTTGTATTATGTTTAACAAATTTTTGCAAGTGAGATAGTTTAATTAACGAATTTTCTACCATGTGTCCAACAATATATAATGAGCGCTTAAATTTATAAATGTAATTTATTTTGATCGGTTCTTTTTCTTAAATAGTGGTGGATTTTCATGTATGCACAAAAATTACACTAATATAAATAGTCCAAAATTTATAAATTTTTACGCTTACACATATTAGAAAAACCGTTTAATTAATACTTCACTCAACTTTACCTACTAAATAGATTTTGCAAATTTTCTCAAAAAAAAAAAAATAGATTTTGCAACAATCGGATAAATATAATACTATTAAAATAAACGGATTACAGGAAAGCAAAATTTTAATCAACGCACGTGTTTGGATCTAAAAGGAAGGGAGCATACAATGAGTTAATAATCTGTGATATGAAACTAATACGTATAACCTGTTCCTAATTAGTTTGCCGACTCTTAAATGTTAAATTCAAATTTTCCAGGTGTTCGGTTCCCAGCGAGCAGAGTCGTTTTCAGTTTTTTAACACCTCATCAAACTTTTGAGTCGGCTGAGGACTTGACGTGTGCTCAGGTCCGACCAAAATTAATACTCCCTCCGTTTCAAATTACTTGTCCACTTTGACTTTTACGCATATTTTAAGGTATATTGACCGCATAGCTCCTTTTATTATTTTTAAAATTTTTTTTTTCTGAATAAAATTTTAAGATTCATACTTTTATTCACAAAAAAAAATTGAAAAATAATCAACGAAGCAATGCGGTCAATGCACCTTAAAATACGCGTAAAAGTCAAAGTGGACAAGTAATTTGAAACAGAGGGAGTACTATGTACGGAAATAATAGTCTATATACGGAAATAATAGTCGTTTGACTTTTCTGTATGTAATTTTAAGAGCTTTGATCATATAGTAAATATTATTATTTTTAAATTTTTTTGTGAATAAAAATTTTAGTTTATTACTTTTATTTTAAAAAAATTTAAAAAAATAATAATATTTACTATATGGTCAAACCTATTAAAACTACTTGCAAAAAAGTCAAGCGACTATTATTTCCAAACAGAGGAGTATGATAACTTAAATATTACTCTGTACACTAAGATTATTAATATTTGCAATAGATCATTGACACGTATTTTAAGATTAATATCTAGTATAATTTTATAAAAAAATTTAATAAAATTTAAATGTTTAAAGTTTTATTTTAAAAAAATTTAAAAAATAAGTTTTAAGACTATACATTATATATATTTTAAAATAAGTGTCAATTCCTCTGTTTCAAATGTTAACAACTTGTTGGGGCGGAAAAAGTACAATATTAAACTTATACATGCCTGCTAAAAAATGGGAAATCAGTAACAAATACAGATTTTAATGGAATTTTCAAAAATTAATAATAATTAGATTATAGCCCGTGCTATGTACCGGGTCGTTTAAATATTATTTCTTTAAAAATGGTTTATAATAATGATGATGCTAAATAAAATAAATGAAATAGTTTGTATTTTACATCAAATCATATAATTTAGAAATAATTAGTTCAAATATAATAAAAATTTATTTTTATAAATAGTATAATAAATATATTTTAAAATTAGTTTAGTTAGATATTGAGAAATTATCAAAAATACTATGTTTTCTAAGTTTTTTTGCGATTTTCTTATCTTCTGAAAAATATTTGCAAAAATACGGTGCAACCAAAATCGACTAGATATACAACTAGTTGCATGAGTTTTTTGGTTGCATTCGAAGTTGATTTTGGTTGCATGGGGTCGCAGACCCCCTAGATTGCATCTGGTTGAATCGAGTTGCAGAAAAATCGTATTTTTGCAAAAAAGTAATTACAAAATCGTATTTTTGCAAATAAAAATTAAAAAAAAAAAGTACTTTTGCAATTTTTTTAAAAAGTGATAGTATTTTTGTAAAAAAGTTTTTGAGTTTATGTATTTTTCAAAAAAGCCTTGAATATTTTGTTACACATGTTACATGAAGATATAATTATATACACATTAATGATGTTGTCAAAATTGAAAGACTAATTCAAAATTTAAAATTCTATTAATAAGTTTACCATAATTATCGTAAACTTTATTATTGATATATAAATTTTATGTACAAACTTTTCATATATACAAATCGGTCATATAAAAATATGAATATAATAGAAATCAAAATAGGGACACTGAACCTAAAAATGGATAGTTCATGGGTTAAATTAGAGTTTAAAATCTCATCCAAACATAAATATGGACCACGAAATTGAAAAAGGAGTTATCCAACAATTTGTAATATATATAGATATTTTTACTTGTCACGAGAACTTAAAATTTTATCTTTGGAAATGTCAGCATAATCAACAGATAAACAAAGACAAATTTGTTCACTTGAAATAGGATTGTGATTGTGTACTACATTAATTTGATAAGAAAAAAAAATGTATTACTTATATAGCGTTGGAACTCAATAAGTAACAATCGGGCAAATGCATGTGCAGCTCTGGAAAATTTTGAGATAAAACAATGATAGAATTCGACACCACAAAATAACGAACTCCCTTGACATTAACATGACGTGGAGGCTTAGGTGGTGGCTTTTCTTCACTCCTCACTTTTCAGGAGCCGTTTGAACTTTTATCTCCATACTCTTCTTGATCTTGAACTTTAAGAGCCTTTCAAATGGATCATGAACAATAGTTTGAGAAATATCTTGAACAATCGGTGTCATCATATCAATCTTGTAGCACGTGCCCTCAAGTATAAGAGCCTTGTAAGTAGAGGATAAAACGAAAGAAAATTTACCAATACCGAAACGTTGATCCACATAGGCTAAGTCTCGATTTGTGAATGGTAGCTTAGGCATAAGTTGTGGAAGAGAAGCAACCAACATCTCAATACTGCTTTCTTTAATTCTTTCATCCTCACTCACAATGTCCTCAGCAACAACAGTATTATTGATCTCATAATCAGTGGCATGCTCCTCCTCTGAATTAATAGTTACATCATTAATACATATGGAGAAACTTTCATATTCTTGATCACTTGTAAGAATAATATCACCTATGTCCTCTTCTGGTTGAATGGATAGTTGTGGTAAAGAATTGAGTTGCCCTGATATAGAAGAGCTAGCCAAGTGTGCGATTTGAGACTCTATCATCAAACTTTCAGTTTTCAGTTCTTTAATCGCCTCGACACTCTCCTCAAAACTCTTTTGTAGTCTCTTCAATAAATCATATACCTCGCTTGTCTGATCAGATTGCACATCTACATTGGTTTGAGAAACCTATAGATCTTCTTGTGGTGGAAAATATTGATATTGCTGCAAGAATGGCTGCTCATATTGTTGTTGATAATACTGTTGCTCGAACTACTGATGATCATGATACAAAAATTTTTGAGCATACTTGTCCATGTATGAGAAATCTGGTTGACCCTTGCATTCTTGATTAAAAGTGTTAGAATACTGGTTGTACTCATATCCTTCTTCAAAAGAATTCATTTGTTCACAGTAAGCTCTTTGAGAATTATAGATACTATACGAGCATTCATAACCATAGTGACCCTATACACCACAAATTGGACAAAAGTTATAAGTTTTAGGGGCCACTTGTGACATCTCATTGATACTCATTGGACGCATAATAGGCTCTGCAGTCTTTAGTGAGGAAATTTCTTGAGTACGTGCCTCAACTAGGGAAGAGAGGAGTGCAAAAGAATCAGCTTCACCCATTATAAACCTGTAAACACTCAACAAAGCCAAGAAAAGTAGTGAAACTTTCCTAAATTGGAACAATAGTTCCAACGAGACAACAGAAACAATCTAAAAAACCAAATTAAAACCAATAGAAACTAAGCTGTCTCCCCGGCAGCGGCGTCAAAAACTTGATGTGTTTATTTATATCTAACCGCAAGCGCACGATGTCTGTTACTAGTACAAAGTAGCAAGTGCAGGTCGTAACCACAAGGAGACAGGTTCTATCAATTTTGACTTAATAACTATATATTGTTTCGAGAAAAATGATATGAAGAATATTTTACTAGCTAATAATTTAAACTAAATTAACACTAAACTAATTAAGCTAAACATTGAATATAAAAATCTAGGGCAATCAGGTCCACCATACTTACAAAATAATTGGTTTCTAAACTGCAGCAATGAATGTGATCACATAACTAGAGTATGTTAATCTCTCCCGAGCATTAACACTCTCGAACTATTATTACATAATTTATCACTTCTAGTAATTTGATAAGTTAGGTAATTAGAGCAATTGTTAATCTTTCCCGAGCATTAACGCTCTCAAAAACCAATGATGCTCCCGCTCTCACTTTCAATTTTGCTAATCGTATGTGTGCCCATAGTGAGTAAAATCTCCGGATCTATTACTCCTATTTGCATAGAATTAATTCATGATACCGGCCGACTACACAATTAATAATGAAAACATACTCAATTAGAATTAACCTTAATTAATCGAACTACTGTGAAAATCATGCCAAGATTATAGTGCAAACATGGCTTCTCCTTTTATGCCCTATAAAACGACTGCTCACTAATAATTACACAAATAAAACAACTAATAAAAGAAAGAAACATAATTAAGCTAATACGAACAAATAAGAAAATCAGAAAAGAAAATCTGTAATCTTCAATCTTGTCACGAGACTAAAATTTATTGCTTTTTTCCTTGTATATAAAATCCCAACTATTTCATACTCTACAATAATACGTACGTGTTTAAAAACTAATCATAAAATCTGATGTATCCTCTAATAATACAAGTATTATATTATTCTAATCAAATTATAAGTCG
>PHNY01164741.1:737-13091 GCA_003724115.2 Anethum foeniculum | reverse complement strand
CACTGTCAGATAGCCATTGAAACTTCACACAGTCATCTGTTGAATGCTTGAGCTTTATCCATTGAAGGTGTCTTCTTAGCAGTTGAAAACTACTTCATTTACACAAAATTACAAGGCATTGGATATGTACACTTAACCAACCTATTTTGTGTATCTATCTAGTAGTCAACATGACTTATGAATTAACTTCAACTTCTAAGCCTTTCTAGTTAAATTGTCATACAGAATGTGTTACAGACTTGTGAAAATAATACAAGTTACTCCTTTCAACGGATAACCACTAGAGCTTTATCCGTTGAGGCTACAAACATTATAGGTGACAAATCTACAAAGAGTGTTTTGGTGACTTATCATCAAGACTACAACATATTCCTAACACTTATCAGGGATCACACAGGTACGTTCCAAGCAGGGAAGGTTATGCGGTTGGCGGGGAACATTTCTGTTTATGAAGCAGAAGCTGTGGGCATTTTAGAGGCTTTATCGTGGATTGATGATAGACAAGATGGTCATGTTGTGATAGAAAACGATTCTCTGCTTTCAGTCAGAGCTCTGCAAAAGGATATAGTGCAGGTGAATGAACTTGGCACTGTTCTAAACTGTTGCAAGGATATGCTGAAGAATAGAAGTGACATTTCTATTCAATTTGTTAGAAATCAAGCTAATCGGGCAGCCCATGTTATGGCTCGTGTCCCGTGTGTTAAGTAACCAGTCGCACTAAAACCTTAAGGTATCAGAGGAAACCCCCAACAGGATCTTATACTACAACATATATTATTTAACACTCCCCTTAATCATACGATACTTTTTCGCTACGATTGACAACAACCAATATAACCAATACCAACCCCAATCAATACTAATACCAATACTAACAACAAATATTTAAATTAAATAAATTGGGGTGGGAGGACTCGAACCTGAGTCACTCCCTAAACCTGGCTCTGATATCATGTTAAGTAACCATTTTTTTTTGAAGAGATAAAAAAATGATTTTATTTTAATACGACTTATTCTCAATTACAATAGAAGAGAGTTTATATAGCCAACATTCAAACAATAATAACGGAAAGAAATCAACCTAACAAGGAAACTATTATAATAACGAAACTATCCAATAATAATAATATTATCGAACCCGAGTCCCTCCCTAAACCTGGCTCTGATACCATGTTAAGTAACCAGTCGCACTAAAACCTTAAGGTATCAGAGGAAGGCCCCAACATGATCTTATACCACAATATATATTATTTAACACCGTGTATGCTAGGTGGCTACAATATGTTTTTAACTCCTCCACATATGGTGTTGGAGACCCTTGTTTATGATTCTATGATTTAAATGAATATGCACTTTTGTTTTTTAAAAAAAAAGATGTTTCAATATTACTTGGATATTAATATGATATGAAGCCCAGAAAAGTTGTTACTTCCTCTGTCCTATCAGATTCTTTACGTTGGAAACCGTGCACTTGACACGCATTTTAAAGCTCTTATAAAATATAATTTCATAATTTATTTTTAAAATTTTCTTTTTCTGAATAAAAGTTAAACTATTATATTTTTATACAGAAGAAAAAAAAATTTCAAAAAAATTTATAAAATTATATTTTTTATAAGCCTTAAAATGCGTGTCAAGCCCTCCATCCCCAGCGTAAAGTACCTGGCGGGACGGGTGAAGTATTCTTTAATTTGGATCACTCTCGGCCCCTCCCACATGCCTTGTCTCATCAGTCATAACAGCTTTGAAACGGAAAGCCCGAGGAACTTGGTTTGTCTTTATATTCCTCGAAATTAAAGGTGCCCGTTTTCTTTATTTTAACTATTTCTAAACGCTAAGCCAGTGGTTTTTAGTTAGTAATGATTTCTAAATCCATGGGTCAGCATTTTACAGCTGCTGGTTTTACCCTTTACCGGTCCAATTCCATGGGGTGCACACTGTTTTCTTTTCTTTTCTTTCTTTTGTTTTGCCCCCACCAACACTCGCACTTTCTTATATAAATACAGCCAGCCAGGATTGTATCTGAACTCAACAAAGCATCCTCTCAAACATTTTGTTTACAGATTAAAGCTACAAAAATATTCACAAAGTATATATATAAAAAAGATGAGTTCGAGAAAAGCATGGATGGTGGCAGCAAGCATCGGAGCAGTGGAAGCACTGAAAGATCAACTTGGGTTTTGCAGATGGAACTATGGTCTCAGATCTTTGCATGGACAAGCCAAAGCTACTCTCATTTCGTATAACCATAATCGATCAACAACCAAGACAGCAGCATCAGTCCTTCAAGATGGTTCTTCTAGAAGAGCTAAAGTGAAGAAAGCTGAGGAATCATTTGACAGAGTCATGGATCTAAGCTGCTGGGGTCCTAGTTCCGTTAGGTTTTAAGATCATTTTGTTATATATTTAGACCTGATATATAAATCCTAGTAGTAGATCGGAATTGATTATGAACCATGTGATCTCGATTGCATTTTTAATGTATGAATCAGTCTTGATCTGCATCAAATTATCCTTATATCAATAATCAATCTTTAGCTGTTTCTACCCTCTCATCCTCAAGTGTAATTTATCCTCAAGTGTAATTTTTGAAGTAAGGCTGTAATTCGAACCGGGCAGCTCGCGAGCTCGCCGGGCTCGAACTCATTTTATTGGACTCTACTCGGCTCGTTTAACTAAACGAGCTCGAGTCCGGGCAGAGATTCCGGCTCATTTAACTAAACGAGCTGGCTCGGCTCGACTCCTGAAATTAAACGAGCCGAATTCACAATTCACTGAGGGTGATCCTCACAAAATAATAATAATATTAGTTCTTTCCGTCATATGCGTCAATAGAAACCAGAACGTTTCAGGGGCTCTCAATTCTCAAATGTTATCATCGTCCCTGGTCATTGAACTTGAGATCGATTTTCGAACCCAAACATCTCCCTGCTTTCCGTTTCGTTTGGTGCCTGAATCATGAATGGGATCGCAAGAGAATGAACATCAACCGATCTACAATCCTATGTTGTTATTTATTAAAATAAAATGATTTTTTTTAGAAAACTACATCTGTTTTCTAATTATATCCTTATAATATAATATGCATAAGGGATCTTATCCAAATATTTGGTCCCGTACTACCAATATAATAAGGACGGTTAGATTTTAGGGAATATTCTACCTTGAAAGTGTAAACCAAAACTAAGTAGGTATTCTAAATCNNNNTGAATAGACTACTTAATACAAAATTCATAACTGTTTTTTCTCTTCAGTATCTAGAAAATTTTACGTAAATAATACTTTTTAAATTATCACTGAATTAAAGAATATTTCGTGAGTTTCGTGTGGGTTGTTAAATCGTCAAAATTTGATTTCTAGAACTCAAAGATAGAGACGACACATGATTATTTTATATAGTTCGTGTTCTTACGATTTTATATGAAATATTATAATGTTCTGAATTTTTAAATATATCATTATAATTATCAAAAAAATACACGAATAAAAGAAACCATACAACCCGTGCATTGCACGGGCAATAAGCTAGTATATTATAATATCGTAACATTTTTTATATAATTATTTTAAATTGTTATTTTTACTTTAGTGTATGTTTTAATCATGTTAATTAGTTTTTGTAATAAAAATGATATTAACAATTTATTTCGGTTAAAATTAAGAAATTATAATTTTAATAATATAATAATTATTTAATTAATTATATATATCATTTAAAATTAATAATACAAATTCTAAAGTATGATATTTTTGTTGAGGGAACTCGAACATGAATAGTCTAAATAGAGAATATTTTTAATATTATTATTGAGAAGATTTGAAACTTTTGTTTTAAATAAAATAATCTAAACAAATAATATTTTTTAGTATACATCTTACCTTTTTAAAAAAAAAAAATCAAGTATACATCTTACTTAACTTATTTATATATTAGAAATCTAACAATCGGTATTCTACGGGGTTGAAACCAAATATGTCACATTTTTGCTAATCAAACGTGAGATTTTCGGGAATAATATAAGAGAATAGCAGAGGGGGTTAGTAGAATTATCAAAAAAATTCGAAAAATTCGATCCGTCCGAAATATCTGCATTCATATCTGTAATAAAGCGGATATTATCTGTATCCGATATTAAGCGAATATTATTCCTAACGAATTCGATAGCTGCGGATAAGGATACGGATATAGACATATTTGTATCCGATAATATCTATATTCGAATAAATATATATTATATTTAAATATTATATATAATTTAAAATTTATTCTATTAAATTTATAGTGTATGTATGTGTGTATTTATTTAATGAATACACACACACATATTCATTAAATACTATTATAAATTTGAAAATATTATAGATATATAAAATTATTTTTTTAAGTTTAATATTTTAAAGGTAACATACTTATATTGAAAAGATAAATAAAAATTAATTTTTAAAAAAGTTAAAATAGGCTTAAATCACATTAATTTTTAACTCAATTTTTAAAAAATTAATTTTGATTTTTACTATTTATTTTACAATTTTTTTGAATTTTTCATATAAAAATAAAAAATCTGACTGAAAATTGGATTTAGATACAGATATTATCCATCGGATCCAGATTTGGATTCGGATATTAGTATATAAAAATTTCTGGATTCGGATACAAATACAGATATAAATTTTCGGATTCGGATCCGGATACAGATACAAAAAGATCCGGATCCGAATTATCCGTTGACAACCCTAGTGGTTAGTCGTAAACTTTATTTCTACTATTTTTTATTTTTATTTGAATAATTTTATTTAGATATTTAATATAAAAATAAATTAATGAACCAAAAATATATTAAAATAATAATAAAATTAATATTTTTAAATAAATAAAATTAATAACTCAAAAAAAAATATTCATATATATTTATTTCAACACTCAAGTTAGGACGATTTCTAATTCTAATTAAGTAGCGATCCATGAACCACAAGAATATTCTTAGAGTATGGCGGAGATTCTCTTAAATCAATTCTAAATATTAAATCAAATATTAATTCTTAACAATTTACTATATATTTATCTTGAAATATAATTTTTATATTCAAACTCATTAAATTTATATTATTAAAATTAAGTTATATTCATAAAACATAAAAGAAATTGTATAGAGAAATTTAGTGAATTTAAAAGCTTATTATAATATTTTAGAGTTAAAATTAAAAATGTTTCTCCCTCTCACATTTTGAAGTCCTTTTGAATTTGATCAACATGCTTAAAGTCGTCTTAAGTTAAATTTATTGTGTAATAAATTAAAAACAATTATTTTCAAAAAATAATTTAAAATAAGACGTTGGTAGAAGATATTTTTCTAAATTACTTATATAACTAGCTTATTGCCCGTGCGAGCTTAGGCGGCGCTCTAAGATCGTCTCGATCTATCTTTCTAATTTTTTTAGAATTTTAGAATTTTAAATACTAATAAATAAATAAATATCCTTTAACATATTAGAAGTAGAATAGGAATTCAAATTTATAGAGAAGAACAGTTCGAAATTAGTTCGAATTTATAGAGAAAAAACAGTTCAAAATTATTTTATAAATAAAAATTTTAGTTTAAGTAGAATAGGTATTCGAATTTATTAAGGAGAATAGTTCGATTTTATAAAAAGGTATATTGATATGTTGCGAGGTTAAGAATTTAAAATTTTAAATATCAGTGCTCAAAATTCTCATTTTTATGTATGTTCTTTACCTCAGGAATGTTTTCAGAAATATTGACTGAAGCAATACAAAGATCACCATCTCTACAGGCGGTTTCTAGAAAATTTTACGAAAATAATACTTTTTAAATCATCACTAAATTAAAGAATATTTCGTGAGTTTCGTGTGGGTTGTAAAATCGTCAAAATCTGATTTCTAGAACTCAAAAATAGAATCAAAATAAATTAAACGACACATGATTCTTTTAAGTAGTTCGTGTTATTACGATTTTACATGAAATACTACAATATTCTGAATTTTTAAATATATTGTTATAATTATTCAAAAATATATGAATAAAGAAAACCGTACAACACGTGCAGAGAGAAAAATCTCGGAGAAAGAATGTGTCCAAAAATTCAAAGAAATTCAAATTCTCAACGATTAACTTTAAGGAAAATTTTGATGGTGCTAACAAAGATGGGCAAGCCCCCTTGATGTTTGGTTCCTTTGGGAGAAAGAACATTTTAATGCTATTGCTAAGGAAAGAACGGAGCTTATCGATTTAGCTTGGAAGAAGCCTTGTGCAATCTTCTTAGATTTTTAATGAACAATGGTTGGTGGGTTAAAGTTGGGAATCCGAATATGAAGGCTATGAGATTTTATTACGATGAAGATCATGATATCAAGCAACAAGAGGGGGAAGATCTGCTCATCAAATTCATGAAGAATAAAGCCCATCTGGTTCATCCAAACACAATAAAGCTAATTAATAAAAGTGACATTGAAACTATTCAAATGGCGTTGAATCAAATTTATTATGAATCAATTAAGGAAGCTCGGGAGGCAAAGGCTTTTCAAAACAAGAACGCCTTTAAAATTTTTGATAATCAAGGGTGGATGTGTGCAATCCATAAAAGGACTAATGAGAAACTTTCAGGATACTCTAGGAAAGGGAAAACCAATAAAGTTGGCAGCTTCCGGTCTCACCTTCCCACTCATTTGTTTTAGATTGGTTATTGAATTCTAGGTTCAATAACTTTGACAAGGTTTTAGATTTTTCTGACCCAAATAATATTCAAGTAAAGTTGGCCCCAAAGGTATCAAATAAAGATAAGAATGATACTTGTTCGATCGAATTGGGCTTTATTAAAAGTAAAGCTCATCTAGTGGATGACTGGATCTTAAAGGAAGCTATGTCAGGAGTTGAATTTTTTAATAATAAAGCCCTTTTTCAAATTCACTCGAGAAGCATGGAAGATAGGTCTAAGGATTTGGAGTAAGGAAAGTCAAACAAACTTGAGAACAAGGTGAGATCCCTAGACAAAAGTTTCAAATAAGTCCTAATCTCAAATCCTAGTGATCAACAACCTGTCTAAAGATCGGGATGTTTGGTGAAACCGAATAAAATTATCTTTATATACAATATACCCCTTCAAGCCTTGGCTAAAGATGTTTGGAGTTTTATCAAAAAAGAAGGCATAGTGTTGGGTGTTATTCTCCCAAAAAGTGACAAGAACGGGATTCGATATGATTTTGCTAAGTTAAGTTTGGTGAAAGAAGCTTCTATCTCGGTTAAGAACTTACCAGGGAAGGTTCTTATGGATCAAATAGTCGAGATGGATTCTGCAAGGAAGGGAAAATCGAGCACCCTTAATAAAGATCCAATCAAGATGCTGAGTAGTATAAGAGGTTACTCTAATACTTCATCACCACCTAATAAGAGGAAACACTCAGTCAGTAAATATTTACTCTCAATCTTAAGTTTGCTAAGAATCTTGAATCTAGTGTCATTGTGGAAACATTGAAGCCTAATTCGATAACTGATATTCTTAATCAGTTGGATATTTCTGGCTATGACAATATTCTGGTCAGAGGTTTAAACTGCTTCAAATTCTTACTTACATTCCTGAACCTATATGATTTTAAAGACCTTGACTTGGACATGTTAGGTCTAGGTTTTGTTAGTTATAAACCGGTGATAATGGAAGAACAAATTGTCCCTAGGAAAGTATGGTTAGAGTGCATTGGTTTACCTATTTTGACATGGAGTTCGGAGACTCTCATTCTTCTATCAAAGCGATGGGGTCAAATACTTGGTGTGTCAGACATGCTTGATGAAGAATTTAATTTCCAAACCCGACTTGGTGTCTCAACACTACGCCGACCAACAAGCTATTCATGCTGGATAGGATTCTACTCCAAGGTATGGAATATCATGTGACTTTGAAAAGAGATCCCACCTAAAGACTGCCCTCCTTCATTCATTTAAGATTATGAAACCTCCGTCTTCTCAGAAGCTAATAGTTATCCTAACTCGGAGTCAAGCAAGGACAAATCTAGTTCTATAGAGAGTGCAGACATGAGTGCTGGCTCCCCGGTTGGTTTTCAAAACCACTGTTTCACTTTATGCACTACAGACTTTGGGAAAAATGAACAGACTAGGAGTAGATCGCTAAATGAGCATCTTCAAGTCATGGACGCTGACAATAATTTCTTGACAAACCCTTTGGATGCCAAGGACGAGGCTCATGCTTGGTCTTTCAGAGCCAGTTCTACAATGTTAGTATAGTTCAGATGCCAATGATTTTAATATTTCAAATCCTTGCTTGAACACCTCTAGCTAGCACTTGTAATCAGTCTCAAGGAAACTTGTCGGGTTCTTTTGTTCGGAATATTGACAAACTCAAGGTCATTAAAAAAAGAGGTAGACTTAGAAACTTCCATAATAAAATTGTGAAAGCCTTCCAGCTTCAAAAAAGAAAAAGAAGACCAATTCCAGGTATGATAAGAAATAGGGATTTCTCCAGAGAGGCTGCTCTAGTTCTAGAATCGAGTCTATTGACAGGTCGATTCTATTGATGGGTTTGAAGTCGTTGGAAGTATAGAACAAGCACTGATAGACATTGAGAATAAACTTAAACAATAAGTTTTTTTTTTCCGCGTTCACATTTCATACTGTTATTTTTATGGATCATATATCAATTCTAAGTTGGAATGCACGAGGTCTGGCATCTTATCTGTATGGAAGTAATATTAGAGATTTTGTACATAATTTTAAGCCAATAGTGACATGTATTCAGGAGTCAATGTATGGATCCTCTAATACGACCTCAAAAAGATCTATGGGGGGTTTTTGATGTGTTATGCTAGGTAGAAATTCCAGCAGATGATTTATCTGGTGGTTTAATTATATTTTGGAATCCTACTGTAATACAAGTCGTGACATGCGAAGGAGATAAATATTGGCTCAAAATTAGGGGGCAATTAGTGGTGATATAGGAAAAAAGTAAACCCTTAAAGACATAATTAATGTTATATTAATTAAGTATGGAAATTTATGGCAAGGCCTAGTCACAAACATGAACAGTGTCTTTTATGCCGAGACCCAGTCACAAACACGAACGAAGTTTTTCATGACCAAGACCCATCATGAACATGAATTGAATAGTTCATGTCCTAGGCCCGTCAACGTGACCCGAATACGAAGTCCAACATGGAAACTAACTCTTCTAAGGAAGGATCTAGAATTCACCGACTTGAAGAGTCCAAGTTACCTTCTAAGTTTCCAAGTCTTTCAATCTTAATCCAAAACCCTAGGCACAACGCCTATATAAGGGGCATGACCCCTCAACTCAGAAATACGTCATGGCACAGAGATACGTAGGCACCTCGTAAAGACGATTAGTCTCGGACATGAGTGCATCCATTAAAACTTGAAGCTCACAAACCATAACTTTCAATATAAACGAAACCCTAGTTCTTGTTCCATAACAAGTGGCTTCGAATGTTACAATCTCCATTTACAATATATATGCTCCCCATTCTCTCAGTGAGAACATGTTGTTATGGAATAAAATTAGTGGCTTGTTGTTGGAATATCCTGAGGATACTTCATGTTTGATCAGAGATTTTAATTGTATTAGAAATGCAGGAAAGAAACTGAATTACATTTATAGGAATTCAGACTCTGAGGGCTTCAACAATTTCATCATGATTAATGAACTCACAGATGTCAAAACTGTTAACTCCAACTTTACTTGGTGTGGTAGGGGGACAAACACAGCAAATTGGAAAAATGTTTACTTAACCGAAATTGGTTTGAAAAGGGTGACTGGCAATTGAAATTTCTTGAGAGGAAAAATTCAGATCATAAGGCAGTTTTTCTTGAAGCAACCAGGATTGATGGATGGCCTAAACCTTTGAAGGTTTTTGATTGTTGGTTAGAGGACCCCTTTTGCATAGAGCTGTGGAGGAAGCATGGTCTAAATCAAGCAATGTGAGTCTTCATATTAAATTAAAGACTACAAGACTTCTCATTAATTAATAAAATCATCAAGTTAATGGTAATGTGGAGTATAATATATCCAAGCTGGAGTTAGAACAGTTCAAGGCGGATGAGAGTTGTTCATCAGATATAGCCAGAGACAACATATTAGTGCTATGGGAAAATTTATATAAAATCAAAACTGTTATGCTTCTTCAAAAAGTTAGGCTGAAATGGAAGATGTTTGGGGGCAGAAATACCAAATTCTTCCACAATTTGGTTGAGTATAGATGGGACAAGAGTAAAATATTAGGAATTATGAGGCCAGATAGTTTGACTAGCAATATCAACGAGTTTAGGGAAGCCTTCTTTAATCACTTTCATTCTTTTACCAGGGATAACAATGGGTGTACTAATCTGAAACTGGGTGCTTTACCTCTACCTAAGTTGTCTTTGTTAGAGTCCTCTTCTCTAACCAACAACTTTACTTTAGTTAAGTTAGCAAGACACTGAGAATTAGTCCTTTGGACAAAGCCCCTAGCCCCGATGGTCTATCTATGGGTGCCTTAAAGAAAATATGAAGTTTTGCTCGTACTGACAGTTTGGGGTTTATGTCTAACTTCTTTGACCAGGGACATAACCCATTTTTTACTTTTTCGGCAAATCAATGTTCCTTTAGATCTTAACTCATCGTTTATTTTTCTAATTCCCAAGGGTGTAGATCCTACTAAAGTTACGAATTACCGTCCGATCAGTCTCAAGAATACCCGTATGAAACTTTTGACAAAGATGTTGGCCGGAAAAGGTTGAAGAGAGTTATGTAAAGCCTAATATCGGATGTTTAAACTGGTTTTGTCCAAGATCTCCAAATTTCTGAAGGCATTCTTATTGCTAGTGAAGTAGTCAGCAGTTTAAAAGTAGAAAATAATCGAGGATTAGTTTCAAATTTGACTTTGAAAAGGTGTTTGATACAATAAATTGGTCTTTTTTATTACAGCATCTTAAGGGCATGAATTTCCATCAAAAGTTAGATATCATCTTTACTGCATTCTACTAGAACTTCTATACTGATAAACAGTTAGGGTGACCCACTGTCCCCTTTATTATTCAATCTGGTTGCAGAGTTATTGCATCAAATGTTGGTTCAAGCAGAAAATCTGGGAATCTTTAAAGGTGTTAAAATTGGCGAAAATGAATTTTTGATATCTCATCTGCAATAATGTAGATGACATTGTCATTTTTCTGGAGAATAACACCGCATTGGTGCAAGGGATAAAAAGTGTGCTTCAAAGTTCCTTTATTTTATTAGGTCTGAAGGTGAATTTTTACAAAAGTGTTTTATATGATTTTCATGAGGAAGGCGAGGTGGTAGATTACCGGGAAAGTATATTGGGTTGCAAGGTAGGTCAAAACCCAATTTGTTATCTAGGTGCTAATATTAGTTAGTCTCATGAATTCATGAAATATTGGGACACTTTGCTAACTAAAATTAACAAAAAGTTAGCTTCATGGAAGGGCAAGTGGATTAATCATACTGGACGACTAGTACTACTTAAAGCAGCCCTAGATAGCATACTAGTATACTGGTTCAATCTATTTTTTTATACCCATAATGATTGACCAAAAGATTGATCGATTAAGAAGATAATTTTTTTGGGGTACTACGGGCTTAGAGAATGAGTAAACACACAAGATGCATCTATTGAATTGAAATAAACTCTGGAAACCGAAGAAAATGGGTGGGTTAGGTATTACTTCTCTTAGAAATCACAACAGAGCCTTATTATTTCAAATGGTGGTCTAGAAGCTATAATGACAGAGGGAGGTTCTGTTCCATTTTCATGAAAAATAAATGTGGCAGAGAGTTTGAATTAAACCTAGAAAATTCAGGTCAATGATACTTCATCCTACATCTTAAGAGGGATACCAGCAGCATGCAAAGGTAGCCAGGAATCTAAGAGATCATTTGGTAACTTTTATTGGAAAGTTAGTAATGGGTTGAAAGTGCTATTTTGGGAGGATCGTTGGCTCGATACTGAGACATTGAAGGAGAAATTTTCTAGATTATACTATCTTTCTAGGTTAAAATTCACTTCCATTAGTTCTTCCATTATCCAGTGGTCATCTTTCCCAGTCAACTCAACCTCCTTATGGTCTAGAAGTCTTAGGTCATGGGAAGAGGAAGAAGCGGTTACACTCAAAATATTGTTCTCTCACTTTCAGCTTTCAAATGAAGAGGATAGTATGATCTGGTTGAATATGTAAAGCATAATGTAACGTAATATGTAATAGAGGTAACATAACTCAACTAGGATAGGAAACAAGCAAATAATATTAAATCAATGAAGCACAGGAATCCAGAAGATCAATTACAGGACAAATACAAAGAATCAAAACATGCAAA
>PHNY01164629.1:1763-18835 GCA_003724115.2 Anethum foeniculum | reverse complement strand
AAGAAAAGTGAGAAAGTGGTGGGACCCATTAACTATTTTGGGTAAGTTTTGAAATGTAAAGAATTGGATGGGACATCCCAAAAAAGAAACTGTAAAGAAATGGTTGGGACAGAGGGAGTATGTTCTTTAATCTATGCAAATTTTATAGTTTCAATGTTGACTAAATTAAGTTACAAGACTCTCCTCATAAATATTCTTTTATAGAATTTGAAAATGTACAGTATTTTATGACTTTTGTGTGTATATATAAATTTACCCACATCTTGGAATACGTGTAATTAATATAGTGTATAAAATCTAAGTTGTATTGTTGTGCGAAAACGAGAAAAATAACATTACATTTTCTATTTCTTAATATGTGTGAAATTTTCAAAGTGCACTATTAAAATGGGATGGAGGGAGTATAATATTAGTAACTTTTTTATTTTATTTAGGAACATGATCTCTTTATAAAAAAGGTTAGATTTTTAAAAATTGTGGAATAAATCGTTGATCAATTATTTAAAAATATTTGACCAAATTGATAAATTACCGGTAAATTATTCGATTTTTCATGAATCACCTAATAAATAACAAATCGTTACCTCAACCGATTTGTTCCGATTCCCGAAATCCGTAATCATGATCACGATTTGAAAATTTGTAATTTAAAATCTACTATTATTAAAAAAATGAGTTTAGCAAGTAATATTAAACGTTCTGGGTTTCTATCTTAAGGCTAATTAATTTCTCTCTAATGTGCGAATAATACAAGCAATTACTCTGCACTTTTAAATTAATTTATAATAATTTTTTACGATAAAATTTACCAAAAAAATAAAAATTTTACGATAAAAACTACTCCCTCCGTCCCGGTGAATAATATACATTTGGTTTAGGCACGGAGGTTAAGAAGAAGTGTAATATAAGGAGAAAAAGTAAGAAAATTGGGTAAAGTGATGGGACCGGTTAATATTTTATATATAAAGTGGTGTAGTGGAGGAAAGTAGTGGATGTAGTTGGATTTTTATATTATAAATCTTTACTCTCTCTGTCCCATCAGATTTGGGAACCGTGCACTCGATACGCATTTTAAGGCTCTTATAAAATATAGTTTCACAATTTATTTTTAAAATTTTCTTTTTCTGAATAAAAGTTAAACTATTATATTTTTATACAGAAAAAAATTCCAAAAAAATTTATAGAACTATACTTTTTATAAGCCTTACAATGCGTGTCAAGTCCTCTCTCCCCAGCGTAAACAACCTGCTGGGACGGAGGGAATATTATTTTTGGTAATTTTTGAAATGTATACAAATAAATGAGATATTTAAAAAAGAAAAGTGTATAGAATTGAAAGGACCTAGGACATAGGAGTATTCATTAAATCCAAGAAAGCTTAAAAAGAACATCAGCCACACCTACAGGCTACAAGGTAAATGGTACATGTAAAAAGACTGAAAGTAGCCGACAAGACATGGCGTCGGGAGTCCTCCAAACCCAAAATGATAAGTATATCAAAGTCAGATATTCTGCTCTACTTTTTGTTCTTACTTGGTTTAACTATTCCTCCATCTTTTTCTTACTTTTATCCCCTAAAAAATATTTAATCAAAATGTTTTTTTTAAGAAATTAATAGGGCTGAGCAAAAACGAACAGAAATCAAAAAATTGAACCAAACCAAACCGTGTTAATGCGTTTTGGTTCGGTCTTATTTTTTTAGAAAAATTCACCAAAAGACCGAATTAAAAATTGGTTTGATCCGGTCCGTTTTAAAAATATTTTTCCGGACCAAATAGACCGAAAAGTTCAAATAATAAACAATATAATTTTTTATACTATACATGTTTTATCTATATCTTATAAATTATAATTATAATTTGTGATTTGTAACTTTATCTATACAATTTTAGGGCTCCCTGTATCGCATTACTTTAACGATTTTTAAAATTTTACAATTTAATGACAATTATTGCAGTATGAAAACTTGTTTTTAGTTTGTATTTTTAAACTCCCTAATTATCGATGTAAGTGTAGTGGTAGCGATCTCTAATTATCTATGTTGATGGAGTGTTGCAGTTTTTGATAAATCAAAATTAAAAATTTATTTATAATACAATTTTTTTTTGAAAAAAAAAATCGTTCGGTTCGGTCCAAAACCGGACTGAACCGAATTATTTAGGTTTAATCTGGTCGGGTTCATAATAAAATTTTGATCCAATTCGGTCATTAAAAAAATTCATATTTCGATTTTCAGTCTGTTCTGTTCAATCTAGTAACTGAACCGAACCAACCGAATGTTCAGTCGTGAAAATTAACATAGTTTTTTTCAAGAATGGTCTTAATCACAAACTTACAATCTTATTAAGATGTATAAAATTATAATATATCACGTAAGTCACATTCCAAATTCTAATCACGTAAGTCACATTCCAAATTCTAATATATAAAATTCTAATATGGAAAGTGACTCAAATATGGTGGAATGTAACTTAAGTGGTTAATTGGGCCGAAACGAGGCCAAAAACTTACTCAGATAAAAGTTATATCAGAGAGTGCTAAAATGAGGTTAACTAGGATGTAAATCATGTTAATTGAGTCAAAATATGGTAGAAAGTGACTTCAATGTGGTGGAATGTGACTTAAGTTGTTAATTGGGGCAAAACGAGGTCAAAAACTTACTCGGATAAAAGTGGTATCGGAGAGTCCTAAAATGAAGTAAAATGGGATGTAAATCATGTTAACATGTTAATTGAGTCAAAATATGGTAGAAAGTGACTACAATGTGGTGGAATGTGACTTAAGTTGTTAAGTGAGCCAAAACGAGGCCAAAAACTTACTTGGATAAAAGTGGTATTAGAGAGTCCTAAAATGAAGTAAAATGGGATGTAAATCATGTTAACATGTTAATTGAGCCAAAATATGGTAGAAAGTTACTCCAATATGGTGGAATGTGACTTAAGTGGTTAATTGGGTCAAAACGAGGCCAAATACTTACTTAGATAAAAGTGGTATCAAAGAGTCCTAAAATTAGGTTAAATTGGGATGTGAATCATGTTAACATGTTAATTGAGCCAAAATATGGTAGAAAGTAACTCCAATGTGGTGGAATGTGACTTACGTGATTAATTGGGCCAAAACGTGGCCAAAAACTTACTCAGATAAAAGTGGTATCAGAGAGTCCTAAATTTTTAATCTTATTAAGATAAGAATGGTATTAATTATTTAAAGTAATATTACATACCCAAAATTGATTACCAAAAATGATATTGATAAAGATGACGTGCCAATGGGAAAATTTTAGTTAAAGTGATTTATTGGGTTGGTTGGTGAGAATTTAGAGTTCATTTCACTATAATTAATGCTATTATAATCAATTATATTGAAACATAAATCATTTATGAAATTATTTGAGAACTAATTTAAAATACCTAAGCATTTCCCTCTTTTTACTTAACTTTTTCTTTCAAGTTTACGTGCAACACAAAGCAACAAACTTAAAAATTAAGTCAGTCAACTTTATCCCATGTTTTTTAAGAAGTGATTCAAATAAATAATAAATATAAACATGTTACAAAAATAATACCTATTCCCTCCGTCCAATTTATTAGTCTATGCGCACTATTTGCACGCATTCTGAAATTTCTATAAAGTGTAGTTTTATACTCCCTCTGTCCTATCAGATTCTTTACGTTGAGAACCGTGCACTCGACACGCATTTTAACTCTTATAAAATATAGTTCCATAATTTATTTTTAAATTTTTTTTTTCCGAATAAAAATTAAAATATTATATTTTTATACAGAAGAAAAAAAATTCCAAAAAAATTTATAGAACTATACTTTTTATAAGCCTTAAAATACGTATCAAACCCTCCGTCCCCCAGCGTAAAGAACCTGGTGGGACGGAGGTAGTAATTTTTTAATTTTTTTCTGAATAAAAGTTTAAACATTAAACTTTTATTCAGAAAGGAAAAATTTTAAAAAAATTATAAAATTATACTTTAAATAAATTTTAAAAAACGTGTCAAAAAGTAACGCACACAATTCAAGTGCCAATGATAATCTTGAATACCAAAGTCATATACACTTCCAAATATTTGGCTTATCTAGAAGAACCTCCCGACAACAACATTAACTCCCCTCTCTTTCCTCTCCCCTTTGAATCTCATATTCTAAATCCCCACTCAAGCGTTTCTTTAAACTAAATTAATCTTACTACATAACACAACTCACCATTTTATTTTATTCTTTTACACATTTCCATTTCATAAATAATTTCTTCACATCCACCTTGCTCCTCCAGCCTATCTTGAACTTGTCATAGTCCACGCTCATCTGCCTTCTCTTCTTCATTAATAGCCACCCTCTCTTTCTCTTCTTCTTAGTTCTTGAAAAAAAAAATTGTGTTTTTTTGTGACACAAATATTGATAAGTGTAACAACCCGACTTTTCGGACTATCAAGGATGATCAGATGGATACATGTAGTGTTGATGGTGGCTGCTGTCACAATTTTGATTCTTTTGTTGATCATGTTGATACAAAAATGTTGTCATGTCAAGAAACAACAACATACAAACATTGTTGTAACAAATGGAGGAGGTGGCAGAGCAACAAATATAGAGAATGGGATTGTTAGACTTCATCAACTTCATCAAGAAAGTAGTACTAAAAGGACTAATTACTATGTTTTTCGACGTGGGGTTTCGTCCAAACCTTTGTTTAGTTGGGCTGATAATCCTGCACTTGTTACTGATGCAGTTGAGAATGGATGGTCAAGATTTGCTTTTACTAACTATGCTTGTTATACAGCCTCTCCATCAGTACGATCAGCTCGGACTTTGTTAGGTGTGTGTGCAGCTGGTGATCAAGTTAATGAGATGGGAGTGGAGATTAGTTGGGAAGTTTGTCAAGGATCAGCTGATTTTATGCAGAAAATTAGACTTAATTCGGGTATGAAAAAGTCGAATTCGAGTGTTCCTGCTAATTCTGTGATCAAAACTGCTTTGCCTTTTCCAGGACCTTCTTTAGGGAATTCAGCTTTTCCGAGAGAGGCTTATTTTGAGATCACAATCTTGGCTTGCAGTGAAAATGATGATCACGGGGTAGTTGGCGTTGGCACTACTGATGGCGCGAAATCTGAAGGGGAGAAGACTAAACTGATTCAAGATGAATCAGAATCTATTATTCATGTTACAAGTATTGACAATGGCTATGGGAATAGTAAATTGGATGAAACGAAAGCTGGTTTTAAAGAAGACGGAAAGAATGGTGTGGTTGCGTTGTCGTTGGGGTTAAGTGGAGGAGGCTTTCTTCCATTAAAGCTTCCTGGAAGTTATTCAGGATCCATTGGTTTCAATTCTAATGGTTCCGTTTACCTTGATGGTAATTCTTGCTCCTTCTGCTTTTCTCATATATTGTACTTACATTTTTTGGGGCCGTTTGGATCATGGGATTTCAACCCGGTTAATGAGAATGAGAACGAGGTTCTAATATATTTTTCTATTGAAATCTCATTCCCATTCCCGTTAACCGGGTTGAAATCCCATGATCCAAACAGCCCCTTTGTTTACCATAGATTTTTAAGTACATTGGGAGCGAGAGCTAGGAGAGGAGAACGACTCTAGTCACTATCCTACCAATGAATCCTTAATTCTGCTACTTTGGCCGTTAATTAAATTTGAAACTTTACTTGCGAAAACATCTTAGTTTGTTATTTTTATGAATGTAAGGGCCTCAGTTTGATAAGTTCAAGATTCGGGGAAATATTAGAATCATTTGCTTGCACTAATATGCCTTTTACTTATAGTACAACTTCAATTTTGTTAAAATGCTTAAGATATAAATTTGTGTCTTGTGTTTGTGGTTTCAGGAACTAGACTTGCTTCTGAATTAGAAAAGGAAGAATGGGGAAGAGTTGATAAAGTGATTGGCTGCGGATACAATCCGAGCCAGAAAAAGGTGTTCTTGACTGTAGATTCTGAACTTGTACATGAAATTCATTGCAAGACAGAAGAATTTGGAACTCCATTGTATCCTACAATGGCAGCTAATATTGACATGACAGTTCTAGTTAATCTCGGACAAAGTGTGTTCAAATATGCACCAGCAAATCTGCAAAGAACTCCAAATCCTTGCTTCATTGGCCCTATAACAAACTCTCCTGCACTGGGCTACGAAGACAGCAAGGAGCTTTTCTCAATGGGGAGAATAGATTCCCAGTGGCTTAACCGATCAGCAACGAGAGGTCAATACATATATGGCAATAGTACTAACAGAGGCCCTGAATTTGATGAGGTATCTGAAGGTGATTTGTTTGAAATCGTCTTGGAAAGTTCTGGAAGATCTCCACATACACCATTATAAAAGTAAAGGAGTAACTTTGTATAATTTGTAAAACACAAAGCTTTCTTGCCGCAGTTCATACTTCATGTTCGGAAACTAGGGGCTTGAACAAGCAGTAACAGCCTCAAGGGTGTTTTGTTGGAAGCCTTTACAAATTGAGCTAATCCGTAACTCAAAACGAATTTTGATTACATGAGAGGAACATGTGGAATGATGATGATTATCAGAATTTGAACTTTGTAATCTAGAGGTAGAATATTTGATGTATACTTCTGTTATTATAGCTACCAGTGGGCATATTATTAATTTTGTAGATAATACTTGCAATAGAACTTGTCCACATCCATTCGTGTGTGTTCCGTTGCTGAATCTTTACAAAATTCAATATCGAAATCCTTAAAATTTGCATTATTCTTATCCAACCAAATGCAATTTGATGATATTCACAGCATGTATGTAGTTAGTTAAATTGTAAATGGTCAGAAGAAAGCTGGCTAAGGAAACTCAGGCCTTACGTTTAGACATGTATGTTGTCGAAGGCTTTCTCACAAAAGCAATACAGCAAGTAAAACCGCAGAGACTGATTGGCTGCACTCCGATCTTTCTTGCTGTTGCTGATGCAGTATTGTCGTTATAAATTGGCAGATCAATCGAATAATACAAACACGAATAGGTGGTTCGCCCCTATATCTCCGTACATAGTGATCAGTGAAGGCATGTTCCCGCTTGAGTTGCAAATTAGAATAGGAAGTACTCTTGCAAGCAAAATTCAGGTTTGCAGCTCATTGGCGTCAGAAAGAACGGGATGCTAAAGTAACTAAACGGATTGCTTGTCGCATGTCAGCCAATTCCTTTGCTTATTGTTAAAAGGATTAGAAGTAAGTGTTCTGAGAGAAATGTTGAACTGTTAAAACTTAGATTCTCGCGTTTTCCCCTGAAATATAACTTTTAAACACTCGCGAAAAACACTGGTACCTGGCAACAGTGACAGTGTCATTTGTCATGGAGTTGCTACTAAAAGACAGATCATTGTAGAAATGAAGAAACTGAATCCAATCCACAGTTGAGTCTACCTTCTCCAGTTCTGATGCTCCAATCATAAACATTTGTCAAATTTCAACATTATGCTTTAAGTGTGATTATAATTTGTGGGAGGGCCATGGAACATGTCATTTTCTATCTACCTAATTTAGATCCAGCAAATCCTATATTCATAATACAGATAATGATCAATCATCAATGACCTTGACATTAAGGTCCTGCTAGCCCTGATAATCAAGTTGTATACTTGCGATTCACTAAGTACAGATCTGAATCTTGAAAACAATCTCTATATCAATTTGCTTCCGTAGGTAATATGGTCACGTATAGTAAAAACGGAATTTTTTCTATACGAGACCGTATTACAAAGAAATGTCGAATATCTGGAAGAGGGATTCCCCAATTTTTGATTTTTTTTTTTTTGAGATAGTGCATTCAGCCTTCAGGTCAAGTGTAAATTGAATATGGAGACCACAAAGATGTCAGTGGAAAAAGAACCATAATTTAAGGTATCTAGTGGGCACAAAGAGGCTAAAAGCATTCATGGCATTGGCTAGCTAAGAAATGTGATCTACTATTAGTGGAATACAAAAGAGCTTGGATGAAGTAGACTCCATTATCATGACATGTTTTGTCCCCATTGACAATATAAAAGTTCAAAATACAGTGACAGTGAAGAGTGACAAAACTGTTTGATATCTACTTTGGCATATCTTGAATGATAATTTTCTGTTAAATAAAGATCATTTGCTGCTGGACAGCAGATGATCTCAACAAAGGACATGAAGTAGGTCAGTCATTGACCAAAATGTTCATCTCAGATTATTGATGGACCTGAGAAGATGGACAATAAGACACCACCAGGAAATTTCTGGTCAAACTATGAAAATAAAAGCACTGGGTGTCTAGGGTGAGAAATTGTGATTTTTAGTGGTTTTAATAAATAAAGTTGCTCATGCGATCGCAAGAGCCTCCTATTATGTAGTTGATCGTGTGTCCGGGAGGGCAGACCTCTCTCCCGAGATTCAAGATGTAATCATGAATGATTTGCAAGTTTATAGGAAGCTTTATAATTTTCAAAAAAAATTATTATTATGAAGATATATAAGCTTTTCAAGTGGAAAAATACAATGATCCTGCAAACAGGATTATGCAAACATTTCGAATACTAATTTGGAGAAGGAGCTGGAAGAGTAGCTAGTGGAGGAGAACTGAAGTTGGGCAACCAGCACGGAATGTAGAAATAGGATGCATAATATGGACAACGCCTAGGTCTCGAAAAGAATACTGCACATTCCAGAATTGATCTTTGAAATGGAAGTCCAGGAATGCAGTTTCCTCGAACATCAAGCACACCTTTCCCGATCAAGCTCCTACAAATTGGTCCTACTTGGATGAAATAATTATCAGATAAAGATAGATTTGCCAAGTTTCCGAGTGCACATACAACCTCAGGCACCATGCCAGAAAACATGTTACCAGCAAAATTTAGAACTTCAACGCTTTCCAAGCATCCTAGGGAGTATGGTATTGGGCCAGTTAGTTGATTATTGCCTGCATCAAACACTACAGCTTCTTTCAAGAACCCGAGTTCATAGGGTAAGCAACCACTTAACTTGTTGTTTAAGAACAAGACTTCTGTAAGGCTAGACAAGGCCTTGGCAATGTCACGTGGGATTGGACCGAAAAACTTGTTGTTGGCTAATGTAAGCAGAAGAATGTGAGAGTTTCCAAGATTATCGGGCAACCTTTGCATGAAATCATTGTTGTTAATGAAGAGTGCATCAAGATCTTTCGTGAACAATTGAGGAGGAACTGATCCAGTAAACATGTTGAACCGGATATCCAAGAAAGATAGGCTATTCATACCTAAAATAGCTGTTGGAAATGATCCAGAAAACAAATTGTTGCTTATGTCTAGCTCATAAAGATAAGGTAGATTAGCAATGTTTGATGATATTGTGCCAGTAAAGAAATTTGAATTGGCATGGAAAATTGCGATATCAGGGAGCTGATCAAGGAAGCCGTTGAGTGAAGGAGCACTTAGCTGGAAGCCGTTAAAATCAATGGATGCAAGAACTATGGCACTTCTGTTGTATGGAGGGTTGTCACAAAAAAAACCCTGGTACTTGCATATATCTGAGCCTACCCATGATTTAGTGATGCCTAAAGGATCGGACGTGATCAAGTTCTTGAATTTTTGAATAACTGGGTACACTAAAGATAGCTTCAAGTCCTGGAAAACTAGCTGTTCTGCTACCGGAGCCAGTGCTGACACTACTGGTGCTACCAGTTTCGGTATCCCTGAAACTAGTGGCAAAGATGCTCCAGCAGTATTGCCACATGCAAATATGAGAGTGCCAAGAATGATGGTTAAGGTTAAGTAAACCAGTCTAGCTGAAACTTTGCTCATTTTATGATATGCTAACAGCAAAGATAGAAAGGAAGAAAAAGATATAAAAGAGAGTTGAGGACAAGTTAAAAGAAAAACAACTCTTCTTATAGCATTCACATAACTGGTTTAATCATTGTGATCGACAATTTTACGAAGCCAAGGTATTCACGAAAACGACATTTCTACTTTTTACTAGAAATTATATCTACGAATATCTAAACTTCCTCCACTTTATTCCCGAGCGAGATATACTCGGGTTTTGTTGGTAATTACATACTTCGAATGACATGTTTAAAATATGAAATATGTAAAGAATTTAATATTATGCTTAGCAAAGAAGTGTGAATCCACTGAAGCAGTCCAAAGTATAGTGAAATGTTGATCATATACTCCCTCCGTCCCGGCCATTTGTTTACATATGATTTGGGCACGGAGGCTAAGAAATATGTATAAAGTAGTTAAAAAGAGAAAGAAAAGTGGGTGAAGTGGTGGGACTCATTGATTTTTAATATATAAAAGGAAGATAGTGGAGTAAAAAGTAGTGTGAAAAGGAAAGAAAAGTGAGAAAGTGGTGGGATCCATTAGCTATTTTGGGTAAATTTTGAAATGTAAAGAATTGGATGGGACATCCTAAAAAGGAAACTGTAAAAAAATGGTTTGGACAGAGCGAGTAATTGAGTGGACATTGGACACGAAGGCTTTTACATGTAATGCGGCATCTACTCTATTGAAGATGACCATCATAATTTTTGTTGACCTTCTATGGCCGATTTAATTTTAGTGCCTCTATTGGCTTCCCATTTGTTCTTGCCATTTCGTGGATTCTATCATTTGCTTCTCTCTTTCAAATAGCTTTACGGATAAAGGGGTCCGGTCACAATAAAGTCTTTGTAGCTGTTTATCATATTACGGTACTCCCTCCGTCCCGATCTTTACGCGTAGCACGTATTTCGAGACTTTATACTATAAAATGTAGTTTCATAATTCTTTTTATTTTTTTTTTTGAATAAAAGTTTAAACAATAAATTTTTATTTAGAAAAAAAAAATTTAAAAATTATGAAACTATACTTTAAAGAAGTCTTAAAAAGCGTGTCAAAAATTAATGTAAAGAATTGGATGAGACAGAGAGATTACATATGTAATAAGGTTTATTGTGTATAAATTACACGAAATCATTTTTTATGTTAATATGATATGCCGCTAACAATCATTTGCCCGATTATTTCTCATGAATAAATTGTTAGTCGGCTCTATCTAATACTCCCTTTTTTTTTTATTTGTCGCTTTGACTTTTGGCACACATATTTAGGTCCTTTGACCACATATTAAAAATAATTATTTTTCAAATTTTCTTTTTCTGAATAAAAATAGACAATCAAAACTTTAATTCAGAAAAAAATTAATCAAAAATAACATTTTTTACTATCGGATCAAAGAACCTAAAGATGTGTGCCAAAAGTCAAAGAACAAATAAAAAAAAACCAGAGGGAGTATTCAGTAAAGCTTAGCTCCATATAACAATATCAAATAGAATGCAAAAATATCATTGTCATTTCCTTATACCAATTTTTTGTTTGTCCTATAATAAAAAATCATAATTTAGCTTCAAAAAATATAATGATTTCGTAAAAGAATTGATCAAAACAACAAACAAAAAGATAAATGGAGGGTGATTTAAGCTGAAATATTTCTGGCAAATTGCAAGGGCTAGTTCGCATTTAAAGTTCCCATGCACTCTATATACACCAAAGATTTTAATGCCAGATTAGTATATGGAAGTTTTCTTATGCTAGATTGCCAGCAGATTAATTGCAAGCAAATCAAATCTTATAATTACCAAAATGACGTAAACCAAAGGAACAACTTAGGGCTTAAATTAAATGGCATTCTGCAAGTTTTGAACTACAAACACCAAATAAAGCAGTTGCATAATCATTCAATTAACACACAACTGAAACCCAAGCATCCAACATTCTGAAATATGATCAGGCTAAATATATAGTCGCTTGTTACGTTTGTTTGGGGCCATCAGATTCAAGGATATGAGAAGTGTTTGTGTTTTCATTCGGAGACTGGGAATGGTTATGCTCCCCTTCGTAAGTTACTATCAGCATTGTCGGATCATCCACTGCCCTCTCTACATGCTTTCTTGCCGGACACCCTCTTACACTACTGCACTTGTAATACCCTCTGCATTTTTCAATTTTCATGCAATAATTAGTTGAAAAATCACTACCAATTGACCAATTCCTTGTTTAAACATTTAACTTTTGCCCCATAAAAGAGCCTAGCTAATCCACATACAATCGAAAAAAAAGTTCATGTCCAAGATCAGCTAAGTTCCCTGAACTAAACTGCTCAAGCTCGGTTGTCATCAAATGGAGTATACATGATCCCATTATGTCCTTTTACAATACAAGTATCTTAAGATTTGACAATTTAACTTGGTACTGAAAATCGGGACAAGAACTCAAAATTAGAACTCTATTACTCTCATTATTAAAAAAAATAAAAATAAAAAAATCATAACTTAACTCTTAAGGTTAAATATCATCTTGGCTGGGGATTCAAATAAGGTGGTTGGTCAACAGCAAACGTATGTTATAGTATACCGCGTTTTTTTTTTCTTGGCAGCACGTTTAAACTAGGATTTTTGTTGTAAATGCATAACGGCGTTTATTATCACATTCCGCGGTATGGTATGTTACTGAAATCGTTTGAACTGGACCATGTACCTTAAAATAAACCCTTCTACTAAGTTTTGACTTTTGAAAGATGGGATGATTTAACTTAGATTGAAAGTGTTATATTTACCTACACCTTAACATGTCCACCAATAGTTCTACGTGCCACACCAACAAGCATGTATTTACACATGAATATTGGACTAAATACAACATATAAATGTACCAAAGTATTGATAAGAGAGGAAAATAAACAAACCTGGGGTGTGGAGAGCCTTTGATAGGCTTTTGACCATATTTCCTCCAAGAAAAATCATCCGGTGGAATATCAGATGTCTTCATACTTATAGCTGGCATTCTCACCACTTTCTTCACTCTCAACTTCCTAATAAACAAAACATCACATTCGATTATAAAAATTTACAACAATATATCCGGTTTTTCTACCGTGTGCCCATGGGCTAATGGTAGAGTTTGATTGGTTGAGTTTTTATAATAGTGATAGACCCACCAGCACTCACAAAAAATTCACCAATCAAACTCCATCATTATTACAGAGTATAAATTTTCGCGCTTACCGTGTGGCCAAAGCACATGATAGAAAAACCATAATATATTTACATTTAAGCGGTATCGGAAAATTTTATTCATTTATCGAGATTATCGTAAACAAAATAAATTGCTTACTTTTTCTTAGGACAATGGCATCGACCACTAGAAGAGCCGGAACACTTAGAAACATCATTCATCGAGCTACACTTTCTCTTCATCGAAGAAACCGGTCGGCTACCCGACGAAAAACCGGACATATTAGTAATCTGAAAACCCGACCCGTCTGTATCTCCGGTCAACGACGACATAAACGAAGTCGCCGGTGCAGCAACAGCTACAGCTGGAGCAGCAAAGTTTATTGTAGTACTAACATTTTCTTTCTTGGGAACCGGAGGTAAACGCTGAACCGGATGAACCGGATGAACCAACTGAACCGGTTGAACCGTCTGAACCGGATGAACCGCAGTAGGCCTATAAACTTGAAACCCATCAGACCCATGATTCTGAACCGGATTAACAGACACTTCATTCCCGGTTTTTTCAACAACCGGTCCTCTCCTGAACCGGGCGTGTCCGGTTCGGTTCCGGTCCAACAAAAAAATAAACTTCTTGAACTTGTTTACAGCCACATCTGTAACAGCTCTATAATCTGTATCACCGGTTTCAGATGAAGATGAAGAAGATAAATATGCAGTTTGATGATTAGATTGAGATATAGCTTTGATCAAATTCTCGACGCTTTGTAAACCGGCGGCGCCCGCTTCTTGAACCGCGGTTTCTTCCATTTTGGACCGGAATTTGTAACTGTTGTTCATGAAATCAAGGGCCATTACAAAACAGACCCAGAAATGCTTACAAGAAATTGTAAGTATAGGCTGAGGGAGGGAGAGAAAGTGGAGGATTAGAAGTCAAATGGTTGATGCTTTTGGTTTGGTTTTTCTTTCCTTTTTCTAAGTGCCAGTTTGAGATGAATGAACTGTCTTTTTTGACTTTTTGTGTTTAAAATTGTGGTCAAACTTTGTTTTTTACACGTGGAAAGATTTTGAGAATATCTTTGATTTTGTGTTGTTGAAATGTTTTTTAAAAAAGGAGATTTTTTATACAAAAATTAATTAATTCAAATAATATATGTGCAGATGCAGTCCTACCTTTGTCAAAAATGTACTATTGACACTTTTGTTTTAGAACAGTGTTACCGTCCCATCCAATTTTTTACATTAGCGAACCGGAGCTCGACACGTATTTTAATGCTCCTGTAAAATATAGTTCCCTAAATTATTTTAAAATTTTTTTTCTAAATAAAAATATAATGTTTGAATTTTTATTCAGAAAAAAAATTAAAAATAAATTATGGAACTATACTTTATAATAGTCTTAAAATGCGTGCCGAGCATAAGAAAAAAACTGTAAAGAAATGAGTGGGACGGAGGTAGTAATTTGATATTATATTATTAATAAAATTTATATAAATACTAAATTTATTATTATTAATTATTTTGTAACTAATCATGCATGAACGTGACATTTGAAATTTATTTTGGGTACTAATTCAGCACTTTTAATATTATTATTTATTATTTATTTTATGTATCTTCTTATTATGGTGGCTTATTATGAATTTATATACTATTTTCAAGTTTCTTTATGGATAATCAGCTTATTCATAAATAAAATTAAAAAGTCAATTCTTCAAAACCCGAATAATTGTTCAATTTTCGAAGTACTCATTTGAAGTGAATCAATTGATCTTTGATTTCGTACTCGAGTTCTTCTCCAAGTCGAACGATTTAGACGATTACAGGTCAATGTAAATTTTTTAAAACAAAGAACGGTCATAATTTTTCATATTAAATTTTGATTAATGAAAATTGTATTTCTCCTTTAAAGAAAACATAAATCATAATTTTATTTGAAATAAGTTACTGAGTACTCCCTCCGTCCCTTTCAATTCTACTCCCTCTGTCCCATTGAATTCTTTACTTTACTTTTTGACACGCTTTTTAAGGCTCATTTAAAGTATAGTTCCATAATTTTTATTAAAAAAATAAATTCTGAATAAAAGTTTAGTGTTTAAACTTTTATTCAGAAAAAAAAAAATTTAAAAAGATTATAAAACTACGCTTTATAGGAGCCTCGAAATGCGTGCAAACAGTACACGTAGACTTCTCAATGGGACGGAGGGAGTATACACTTTTCTTTTTTGACGTCTCATTCATTTCAATACATTTCAAAAATTACCAAAAATAGTAAAATTTTATAATATAAAAATAAAACTACATCCGCTAATTTTCTCCCGTACAACCGCTTTATATATTCGGTGTCCAAACCAAATGTAAACCAAATGTATATTAGTTCCGGGGACGGAGGGACTAATTAGAAAGGGTGAAATAGTAAAGCGAAGGACATTGACCAGCTCAAGCACTGAACGGTATGGAGATCAGGTGACCGGATAAGCCGGTAAAGGAGAGAGAGAGAGATAACGTTACAAAGTCAAAAGGAAATAGAGAGCGGCACAGCTTTCAAGAAATGAGCTGTAAAACTACTCTACGAAAATGGGAGTTGACTATTATTTAAGTATTAAATAATTTCTATTTTAGCTGTAAAAGGAATAAAGTCGATTTACAGTTTTACTGTTTTACATCCTTCAATTTGGCGATAATTTTTCAAAATTATCGTCATATATTATTTTTAAGATTTGTTTTTTTAAAAACTAAATTATATCTTATTTTTCAATATATTAACTAAGGGTATATAATGAAATTTTTTTCCAACTAAGTCTTTTTATCAATATACAAAATATTTTATAAAAGGTACATGTTATCTCCATCTCATTTAAATGTTCTTTTTCAAAAAATTACCAATATTATAAAAGTTAGTTAGATAAGTTTTTTCACAAAATGTCCTTATTCAATTTATTAAAAAAATAAGAATATAGTTAAGTTTAAAAAAGTCAATCAAGATAATTTGAAAAATTACTCTTAAATTTATTAAAAGAATAGATAAATAATTTAGGACAAATTAAAAAATAGGATAGAAGGAGTATAAAATAGGACCTATTTTTTAAAAATTATTTAAAATTATTTAATTAATTTAATAAATTATTAATAAACTTTTTAATTTTTTAAAAATTATCAATAAATTGCAAATTAGTACCTTAAAAGATTAATGTTGTGTTTGCTTGGTTGAATGAAATGGAATAGAATGAAATGAGATTTTAAGTGTAAAATGGTTAAATTTTTAAAATTTTCATTCTTTAACGCGTTCCATTCCTAACCACCTAAACTATAATCAAATATTCTAGTCTGAGATATAATGCTTCATTCCTTACTAACCCTGTTTTCTTTGCAATTCTAATCATAACAATTTTGCATCTCTATTTTTTTTTCAAAATTTTCCCCCAATTTCTATTTATTTCCTTTAATTTCACTCATTCCATTTTATTCACCCCAACCAAACACAATCTAATTACGGTTTCTGAAATTTTGAATAAAGGTTCATTATTTGTGAGAAAAGGAGTTTTAGTGCGTTTCTTACTGATAGAGATTACTTTTGTGAAGGTAAAGAATCCAAAGTCTACATGGGATTCTTTTCTTTATTTGTTGTGTTCTGAAATCCATTTTTAGACTTCAAAAAAAATGAATGGAGAGAAAAGACTTTTGAAATTGTAGGGACGTGCTTACCAGTTATCATTAACTTGGTCGTCGTGCTCAAAACAAATCAAAACCTATTGGATACTTTAGTATATTGACATTATAACTACGACTATAATATCCTGCAGATTTTGTTCTAATTTTTTTTTAGAATTTTATATTCACATACCTCTTTCACATGAGTATTAAAAAATTAACTCCAACGTTGGAGCATCACTAAAAGGATCGTGAATATGGGCTCCCTCGCATTAGTAGTATAGTTTACGGAGCATTTTCCAATACCGGTACAGAACTGAGAACTTGTTAAAATTGGTACAGAGCGCACGTTGAAGTGGGCCTCTGTCACCAGAGGCACACTTGAACATGCGCTCTGGTGCATTTTTTTTTTCTTTTTCCTTTTTGCCTTGGACGAAACCTAGGTTTCT
>PHNY01164519.1:10963-23783 GCA_003724115.2 Anethum foeniculum | reverse complement strand
TTTCTTAAAATTTGTAAATAATTAATTAAATAGTTTAAATTAGTTTAAATAATTAGGTTAATTTAGAGAGGCAATTAATTAGGTAAATCTAGTTTTAGTTTAGATTTAAATTTTGTAATTATAAATAATTTTTAGGAAAATAATCTTAGCTCTTTTAGATTTTCTAGTTCGATTAAGTAATTATTAAGGTAATATTTACGAAAATAAATAGTCTCTGCGGAACGAACTTAAAAATACTAAAACGAGATCGTGCGCTTGCGATTTAATTTAAACTCATTTTCCGAGCACATCATCGTGCTATCGGGCATCCAGACATATTTCTAACTATGACGGCTAATACTAAATGGCCAGAGATTCAAGAAATGCTTGCATACACACCCGGCCTAACTGCAAATGATGTGCCCGATATTGTTGCTCGAGTTTTTAAGCTGAAGTAGATCAACAGATTCATGTCATAAAGAAAAAAATTCTTTGGTCGTTGTATTGGAGTAATTTATTCTCAATTGATATCTTACTAATTATTACGTATTAGGTCTTTTACATGAGTAATTTACACTTCTAATACATTTCAACATTGTCTTTGACACTTGCATTCAGTTTTATAAATATTTTACAGTTTCCACTCATTTATTGCTGACTTCAAAATATTTCTACTATTGTATTTCAGCATTACATGTCATAGAATTTCAAAAACGCGGCTTGCCTCATGCACACATGGTAATTTGGCTACATCCAGATAGTAAACCGAAGACCATTCAACAGGTTGATCAAATGGTTTCTGCCGAGATTCCTGACAAAGAACAGGATCCTCATGGATACGATGTTGTCAGCAAATTCATGATACATGGACCGTGTGGTGAATTAAACATGCTATCTTCGTGCATGGATTCAGAACACAAGGCTTGCACGCGTCACTTCTCAAAAAGGTAAACATCGTACTAATTATGAATTGCATTTATTTATTAAAAAAATTAGTGCACTTTAAATGATGTTTACTTTCTTTTAATAGCATTACTTATTTTCCATTTGTTAGTATCAAAACAAAAAATTTGTACCTAGAAAAAATTATATTAAGGAACAAGGATCAGATTCAATAAAAAGATTATATGGCCACTTTAATAAGGATAGTTTGAAGTAGGAGAAAACTAAGAAGCTATCGTAATAATAAGCATTTAAAGATTGGGAAGAACATGATTTTAATTAAATTGGAATAATAATTAAAGAGGATATAGTCCATATTCAATTTAAAATATTACACTCTCTTGTCATTAGGTATATAATGGCCTGAAAGTTGAATTCATTTTTAGAAATGGAAAATAAAAATATACAAGGCCATAAACTCAAGCACTAAAGAATTTGTATTCAAGTTGATTAAACTACTTTGTTACCTATTAAATACTTGATAATCTTTTCGCGTTGTTTACTGATCACTTATTATTTTTTAAAGTGCATATATGTTCTCCGTTATAAATATCTAACCCTTATAACTTTCAAAATATACAAGGAACTCTTGAATCATATCATCTAATACAATAAAAAAATATTGTTACATAAAATTATATCAGGGCAAAAAGATCAGAATAAATAAGATAGTTCTGTGGCCATTTCAATAAGGATAGTTTGAAGTAGTGGTCATATGAGAGGATATCGTAAACTTCAATCGTGATTAACATTTAAAAATCCAATAGAACATGATTTTCATAAAGTTTTAATAATTAAATACAGTTAGATCTATATTTAGGATATTGTACTGCACATCTTTGTGAACCTATTTTGTCGACAGGTGTAGAGTGGCCTCAAATTTATTACCTAAAATTGAAGTCATTTTGAGAAAGATAAAATATAGATATGCATGACCAAAAATGCAAGTAATAACATATTTTTTCCAGTAGATTAAACCACTTTGTTATCTATTACATACTTGATGACCTTATCGCATTTTTTAAAAATTGCTACTTTTTTCTTATTGCGTACATGTTCCGCGTTTTAAATATCTCACTCTTATATCCTTTAAAAATATACAAGGTACTCTCCTGCGACATCATTTGATGATAGTGGATTTCCAGTGTATAGGAGGCGCAAGACAAACCACACTGTAAATAAGAATAATATGGAGCTGGACAATCGATGGGTGGTTCCCTGTAACAGAGACCTGTTAGTCATGTTTCAGTGTCACATAAATGTCGAAATATGCAACCATTCAAGAAGCATCAAATATCTATTTAAATATTGCATGAAAGGACACGATAGAGCTACTATGCTACTGGTCAAAGCAAAACAAAAGACGGCTATTGCTGATCCTGAACCCAGTAATGCTCCTGCAAAAGCCAGCCCTATCGATGAAATTAGCCAATATTTGGATGGACGTTATCTATGTGCCGCAAAAGCAGTTTGGTGAGTTTATGGGTTCAATATTCACCATAGGACTCCATCTTTCGAACGACTTCATGTTCACTTAGAAGATATGCAGACTATCACTTTTAAAGGTAATGAATCTTTGATAGATGTTGCAAATCATGCTTCGTTTTGCCTTAGCAAGTTACAAGCACGGTTCAAAGCAAACAAAAAATATTCTTGGGCCAGAAATATTACCTATCAAGAGTTCCCTGCTTCATTTGTATGGGATGCTCGAGGTTGTCAATGGACCCCCAGAAAACAAGGTTTAGTTGTTGGTAGGTTGAATTCTACATATGCCACGTATGGTGATTCGTTTTACTTGAGAATGAGTCTCACTAGATTCAAAGGTGCGACTTCTTTTACTGACCTGCGAACGGTTAATGGTAAAGTGTATAGTACATATAAAGATACTTGCAATGCTTTAGGACTTCTGCAAATGATATGGAGTGGCATGAAGCAATTAAAGAAAATTCTCATCATGCTACAGCATCTCAATTGCGCCAATTATTTGTACACATTTTGGTCAACTGTGAGGTGAGTAATCCATCAAAGTTATGGAATGATCATATCAATGATTTTACTGATGACATACTTTGGATGGGTCGACGTGTACTCAACAATAATGATCTACTACTACCCGAAGATGAAATAAAGTTTTGGGCTTTAGCAGGTTATAATTCTTATTATATTTTACATCCTCGATCTTATAAAATATTAGTTTTCTTTTTACAATCTGAAACTAATATTCACTATTCTGCTTCCTTTTTCAGAACTTAAAAGGATCTTTAATTGTATAGGAAAGTCTTTACGCAACTATCCAGATATGCCATTTCCACCCAACCAATATTTGTGTTGGCATTTCTAATACTCTCATCGCGGAGGAAAGAAGTTACGATCTACAGGCTATGATGACTGAGCATGAAAACTTGCATAAAAAACTTAATGTAGATCAAATTGTTATATACAATGCTCTGGTTGAGTCTGTTTACGATAAGAAGGGACGAGTATTTTTTGTGTACGTCAGTGGGGGGTGTGGTAAAACCTTTATTTGGCTGACAATCATTGCAAAGCTAAGGTCAGAAAGGAAGATTGTCCTACCAGTTGCTTCGTCTGGATTGCAGCCGTATTATTGCCAAGAGGTCGAACAACTCATTCAAGGTTTAAGATTCCACTGGACGTGGATGAACAATCAAGCTGTGGAATAAAAATGGGTACTGATATAGCTGAGTTGTTGCAGAATACGGATCTCATAATTTGGGACGAGGCTACTATGTTAAAAAGGTATGCATTTGAAGCATTTGACCGCACTCTTAGAGATATAATGGGTTGTGTTTCATCAGAAAATAGATTAAAGCCATTTGGTGGTATTACTACAGTATTTGGAGGTGACTTTAGACAGATTTTACCTGTTGTCGAGAATGGTGATAGACAAGATACTGTTAGTACTTGCATTAGCATGTCTTATCTTTGGGATATAATTACCGTCTTGACTTTGAAACAAAATATGAGACTACATAGAGGTAACTCTGATGAACTTAATAATGCTATTGATGCCTTTAGTAAATGGGTATTAGATATTGGTGATGGTCGAAATAGCTTTGTTTGTGAAGATGACCCAAACAGAGATCTAGAGATTCTAATTCCTAGCCAATTTATTATACCACACATCAATAATCCTTTGAAAAATATTGTCGATGTTGTGTATCCTGGTATTGAACTGAGTTACAAAGAGCATCAATATCTCAAAGATAGAGCAATTCTTGCTCCCACTAACAAAATAGTTGATGAAGGTCCAATGAATGAGAATGATCAGAATTCTGCTTTTCCAGAGGAGTTTCTAAACTTGATTGACATGCCAGGAATGCCTAAGCATGAACTAAAGTTGAAAATTGGGGTTGCTGTCATGTTAACCAAGAATATTAATCAAGTTTTTGGACTGTGCAACGGAACACGCATGATTGTAAAAAATTTGTTCAAATGGACAGTTGAATGCGAGATCATTACAGGAAGTCATGCAGGAACTAGACATATTATTCCTAGGCTTATCACTACACCACCAGATAATAACTCAAAGTGGCCATTTATCTTTAAGAGGAAACAATTGCCATTGCAGGTTTGTTTTGCAATGACGATCAATAAGAGTCAAGGACAATCAATGGAGAAAGTTGGTTTATATCTTCCGAATGATACTTTCTGTCAATGGATAAATCTGTTCCGAATGAAGATATAAACCAACTTTCTCCATTGATATCCTAAATATAGATCTAACTGTATTTAATTATTAAAACTTTATGAAAATCATGTTCTATTGGATTTTTAAATGTTAATCACGATTGAAGTTTACGATATCCTCTAACCACTACTTCAAACTATCCTTATTGAAATGGCCACATAACTATCTTATTTATTCTGATCTTTTTGCCCTGATATAATTTTTATGTAACAATATTTTTTTATGGTATTAGATGATATGATTTAAGAGTTCCTTGTATATTTTGAAAGGTTATATGAGTTAGATATTTATAACGGAGAACATATATGCACTTTAAAAAATAATAAGTGATCAGTAAACAACGCGAAAAGATTATCAAGTATTTAATAGTTAACAAAGTAGTTTAATCAACTTGAATACAAATTCTTTAGTGCTTGAGTTTCCGGCCTTGTATATTTTTATTTTCCGTTTCCAAAAACGATTTCAACTTTCAGGCCATTATATACCTAATGACAAAAGAGTGTAATATTTTAAATTGAATATGGACTATATTCTCTTTAATTTTTACAATTTAATTAAAATCATGTTCTCCCTAATCTTTAAATGCTTATTATTACGATAGCCTCTTAGTTTTCTGCTACTTCAAGCTATCCTTATTAAAGTGGCCATATAATCTTTTTATTGATTCTGATCCTTTTGTCGAAATATAATTTTTACCAGGTACAATTTTTTTGTTTTGATAATAACAAATGGAAAATAAGTAATGTTATTAAAAGAAAGTAAACATCATTTAAAGTGCACTAATTTTTTTTAATAAATAAATGCATTTCATAATTAGTACGATATTTACCTTTTCGGGAAGTTACGTGTGCAAGCCTTGTGTTCTGAATCCATGTACGGAGATAGCTTCTTTGATTCACCACACGGTCCATGTATCATGAATTTGCAGACAACATCGTATTCATGAGGATCCTATTCTTTGTCAGGAATCTCGGCAGAAACCATTTAATCAACCTGTTGAATGGTCTTCGATTTATTATCTGGATGTAGCTAAATTACCATGTGTGAATGAGGCAAGCCGCATTTTGAAATTCTATGACATGTAATGCTGAAATACAATAGTAGAAATATTTTGAAGTCAGCAATAAATGAGTGGAATCTCCAAAATATTTATAAAACTGAATGCAAGTGTCAAAGACAATGTTGAAATGTATTAGAAGTGTAAATTACTCATGTAAAAGACCTAATACGTAATAATTAGTAAGATATCAATTGAGAATAAATACCTCCAAAACAACGACCAAAGATTTTTTTTTTCTTTATGACATGAATTAGTTGATCTAACTTCAGCTTAAAAACTCGAGCAACAACATCGGGTGCATCATTTGCAGTTAGGCCAGGAGTGTATGCAAGCATTTCCTGAATCTCTGGCCATTTAGTATTAGCCGTCATAGTTAGAAATATGTTTGGATGCCCGATAGCACGACATATTACAAGAGCGTCAAGAAAGTTTTGGATCATATATCGTCTCGAACCAGTAAATAATGCTGGTAAAATATATGACTTGCCGCAAAAATTTGGATCGTCATCACCTTTTCTAACATGATCACGTATGTTTTGATACATATCTGCCCTGACCGTACTTTGATAGGTTTTGTACCAAAAAAGACGTGATTGCTCAATAATAGAAAATGCATCAACAATTTATTGTTGGTAAAGACGTCTACCATATCGCAAGGTCATCCCTGTATGAGATTTTCAAGTTTCATTTAATAAATCCAATAAATAAAGTCATATAGAAATTAAGAGGTATATTGTCTACAATATATTATGGCATATGGATTGATATTTGAAAAATAATGTTGTGACATAATACTATATATATGTTTAAAGTACAAAGAAGTTCACCTTCATGTGGTCTTATCCGCACAACATATAGAAAAGGTAGGAATAGAATTAGGAGAGCTAGATTTATTATTTCTTTCCTCTTTCCACATCATAGATTGACAGGACCCGCACTTGTACTTTGGTGGACCTAAACTCAAATACTCACTTGGAAAATCTGAAAATATAATTATAATAATATCCAATAAGTGGAACGCACATGATTATTGTTTTATTATTATAAAAATCAGACTGCATATACATGTGAATAAGGTATTATTGCATATAGACTATAATACCCCGTCTCGATGTTATCAGTTCTGAATCATCATTATCACTTCCAATGATATCACCTGAGTTTTTATTCAGTGTATAATATTATAGTCTTGACCGCATTATAAAGTGGAGACATAATAAATTGAAAATGGAAATATAATTATGATACCTTCAGCATCATTATCTGATTTAATATCAGTAGCTTCATCAAAAGATGACAACAGATTGACAATTGGAGTGGCCGAATGACTTGAAGATGCTGCACGTATGTCATTGACACAATTAATAAGGTAAAATAGAAAATTATATTTGCAGCAAGAACTTATTTGTTGTATTTATATATTTCCGATTGATAAGAGTAGAATGAAAACCTGATCCCGTTTCCTTGTTCTGAGCCGGCTGTCCAGTTGAAGGATATCCGAATGTTGGGTATCTCCTTGCAGAATTACCTATTTGAGCATAATCCGGTACAAAGTCCAAACAGTAGCATAGTGTGTTGTTAATAATATATACATAATACATTGTCAAATATATGTGTAATAAAGTATAACACACCAAATGGTTGTTGGAAAGTGGTTGGTGTTTGCCATGAACTATTGGTTTGTGAGCATGTTGTAGCATTTGGCATTCTCACTAACAAAGAACGGAGCGGAGCTGTGAAAACCAAATAGATGAAGACTTTAAAATATGTTTTTAACATACTGCTCTTATATATGAAGGTAAATATGTGTCATTTTACATGTAATTGGAGTCAGAGGAGTCCTTCTGGGACGAGCTGTGAAAACATGAACAACATTGACTAAAAACAAATATTTAGAAAAAATTATAACTACATGACAAATTATGACTTTATCATGTAAAAAATTTCACTATAATCATACCAACGGGTCTTTTTTCACAAAGTGGTGTTGGTCGAGAAGTTTGTCCGCTAACATTATTTCCTGTAGGCCAATGTATATTATTTAAAGTTTCTCATTTATGACCAAGTTAGGATTAAAAAAGTAATTATCTGCTAAAAAAATACCTAGGATGTTATTCTCTTTGTCCTGCATTAAATATTTAGGCACCTTTCTAGGACGTCCTGAAAATTTTAAAAAAGTATAACACACCAAGTCATAAGTGATAGATATAAAATTTTGAAGCAGGTCAGCAGTAACAGCGTGATAACCACAAATTATCATCAACAATCCTATAATTGATGAAGTTATGAAAGATAATTGAGAATTACCTCGTTGATGTTTTGCTAGCTCAATCCGTAAATTTGTATTAGTAGTTGTCAAGGGAGTTCTATCTGACAACACTTCGAATGATCGATATAAATTAAAATTGAATATTTAATAACGATAAAAAAGAAAATTTTGATATATAATCCTTTATTAAAAGCATAATTAACTCCTTGATTACCTCTGTGAGGAAAAAAAGTTGAATTATTCGGGGTGAATGGCGTGGTTTCCTGATTGCAGGGTATTGGTGTTACATTATTAAGCAACACCGTGTTTGTAGATGGTAGTGAAGTAGATTGACCTAGTAGTTGGTTAATAAAATAGAGGGTCAGGAAACGAACTGACAATTATTCAATTGAAAATAAACTGCAAGAAACTATAGAAACCTGCATTTGTTTCATTCCTTGATGTAGTCGGAGACCCTAAAATATTACTTTTCAAAATTTCGAAGATAATAATCATAAAACAATAATGTACCTCTTTTTCGTTTCTCAGTAATAGATATATTTCTCTGTTGAAAATTTGAATTTTCTATCGATGCTAGAACGTCGATGACTTAGTTGTTGAAAGATGCTAGGATCCTACATTAAAAGTCAAAGTTATAAGATGTTTTAAAAGCTAAACGTCAAACATAACTCAAGGATCACTGTACTTATATTATTAGGTAATTTTTATCCTAAATTATATTTGACACCAATTAAACACAACATATCTCTATTTAATAAGGTGCAATTATGAAAGAGACAATTTATCAAACATCTTGAGGGCATACTATATCACACCAATTATATAAATCAAATAAGTAAGAAGTTAAGCATATTGAATTCATAGACTTATATATATCATATGTAATATACAATATATATGCAAGAACATAACATAAGGGTTTATATACTAACAAAGGGTGCACATACTAACAATAAAGAGTAGTATAAAACCCGTTAGCTTGGTAATATGTTAAATGTGTTTCTGTTTTGGTGAGCCATGGGGGAGCTTTGGATCTTTCTTGAATACATGATACTCTAGGTTAATCTTAGGTGATTCTCTTCTTTTTACCGTTCATCGCCTTCTCAGGTAAACAAAAATAAAACTCTGCTTGTCCGAGATTGTTTCTCAGTCTATTTTCCTAGGTAGGATATAATTTTAATTATTTATTGATTTTATATTTTATATGTCTTAGTCTAAAGAATATTAAAAATTGTTTCCATAATTTAATTTGTACATTAAATACTATTTACTTTAATTATGTAAAAGATTTCTGTTATCATATTTAAACTTAAACTCATGGTTTACATATTCGTACCTATTTTACTAAGGTTGGTTAAAATTTTTAAAAAGGAAATGTTTGAAGACAAATATGATTGGTTAAGGTTCATATGTTGCAATGTTATTGGTTAAAAATAAATCAAAAAATTATGATTGGTTGACTTGATACTATAGTTAACCGGGCTTTTATAATAAAGGATAAATGTAATAATCACTACACATCTCAATGTTTATATATAATAAATTTTTCTAAATTAAATTACTAATATATATATATATATATATGTATATATATAGGGTGACAATTCAGGGAGAACTACCTTATATAGAGTTCTGCGGAGAACCATTATTTCAATATACATAATTCACACATCTATTTCATTTTTCATCATTAAAATCATAAATTTCAGTTATTAAATCAAAAAATGAAGTTTCACAATTTTTTTCTTTAAGAAATTATGAAAAATTAGTGAAATAGTTCAAAGTTATTTGACAACACACTCACATTTATCCAAAATGATTATAGTAGAATCAAATTTAAATCTTTTTTCATTTTAAATTTTAAGTGTTCAACATTTTATAATACTCAAATATAATTATTATTTTACATTAGAATAAATTTTATATTTTTTGAAATTAAATTTTACAATTATCGATAATATTCTATAATAGAAAGTTCTCCAGGGACTTTCATATAAGAGAGTTCTCTCTGGAACACACACACATATCACAGGATTTGGCGAGTCATGAGGAGTCAAGAAAGATAGACTTTTTTCATATAATTTTATCTATATATTAGGCTCCGTTTGTTTGCTGGAAAATATTTTTCAGGAAAATGTTTTCCGAATTTTCCGGTGTTTGTTTGTACTCTGGAAAATATTTTTTAGGAAAATATTTTTTGTGCGTTTGTTTGGTTTTCTGGAAAATCCAGATTTTCCTGCGTTTGTTTTGCGCTTAAGAAAATAAAATACTTTCCGGCGAAGAAATATTTCTAATGGAAAAGTGATGATTTTCAGGAAAATGACTTCCCCTTTTTAGAACGGGAAAATATTTTCCAAACTAAACATCCTCTATCCATTTTTCGCAATTTTTTTTCATATATAAAAGTTTTCACGAGAAAATTTTTTCTCGAGAATATTTTTGTGAATATTTTTTAGAATTGTTTTTTCCGAGAAAATTTTTTGTCGGAAAAAGATTCCGAGTTTCTCGGAAAATTTTTTCTCGAGAATTTTTTCTGAAATTTTTTTCCCGAGAATTTTTTTTTCTCGGGAAATTTTTTTCCAGAGAATTTTTTTTTCTAGGGAAATTTGAGAAATATTTTTCCAAGAATTTTTTTGTCTGGAAATTTTTTTTGAGATTTATTTTCTTGGGAAACTATTTTCCGTGAAAATTTTTTCTCAGGAAAATTTTTTGAATTTTTTTTTCAAGAAAAGTTTTTGTTTGGAAAAATTCCCGAGAATTTTTTCTGAGAAAACTTTTTCCTGAAAATTTTTTCGGAGAATATTTCGTAAAATTTCCCAAGAATATTTCGAGAAATTTTTTTTTCCGAAAATCTTTCGAACATAAAAACATTTTTCAAAATTTTTTGTAGGAAAATATTTTATAGAAAATATCTTTTAGGAAAACAGTTTCTGGAAAAATATTTTCCGAGAAATATAATTTCCTGGAAAATATATATCTAAAAAAATATTTTCGAAAGTTAAGTTATTTTCCAGCAAACAAACGGAGCCTTAATCTTGACAACTAAATTAAATCAATCAATCAATCAATCAATATACTTATATAAAGGAGAAGACGGGGTTTATGTGGCACCTCTTAGATCGTCCCGTTCTATTTTTCGAATTTTCTCAATTTTTTGAATTAATAAGTATCAAAAATTATAATTACCTTATATTATTTATTCAGATAAATACTAATAAATCAACTCGTAATTATGCCAACAATAGTTTCCTTGAAAATAAAAAAAACTTCCTACAACTTTTCTACAATATTTTCCTATATATACTTTACAAGTCAAATATAGTCAACTCATAATTATGTCAACATTAGTTTCCTAAATATTAAACAAAAAACAAACCAACGCATAATCATGTCAATATGTCAAATATAAAAAGACAATTAATATCTTCATGCCAAATATCATTGATTTGGATTTTTATTCAATAAATTCTATTGTTTTATTGTAGGAAGAAAGAAAATTCTAAAATTAGAAAGATTGGAGAATAAAAGCTTAATTTGAAGATTTATTAAAAGAAAATTCAGATTTGTTTTACTGCACACGCACACGTTATTGTTTTGCCCATATCTTGAATTCCAGAAGTTAGAATTGGACGATTTAACATCTCACGCGAATATAACGAAATTTTCTACAATTCTAAAGTGGTCCAAGTATCAAATTAGATCTGGAGCGGTCCTAAATTACTGAAGAAAAATCAACTACGAATTTTTCCAATATTTTTCCATAATTACTGTTCAAGTCAAATCAAATTAATATCTTCCTACAATTTTTATTCAAAATTTTCCTAAAATTACTTTTAAAGTCAAATATTTAACCAACTCATAGCCAACACATACTCACGTCAATATTAAAGAAAGTTGTTATTAATGATTTTATATTACTAATGCGTGCTTTATCATTAACGCATACTCATAGCCAACGCATACTCCTAGAATTCCATCTATAAGTTCTTTATCAACACCTATAAATTCAAGAACAACCACTATCAAAATTTAACATCCACAAATTATTTGCAGAATTTATATATTTCATATTTATTATAGTTATGGATTATACCATGTTGGATGCTTTGAACGACAGTACTTATAGATGGATCATACGAGTGCGTGCCTGCAGGAAGTGTGAGTCTGTCAATCTATACACAGACGAACAGATAAGTCTTGATATGATTTTAATTGATGAAAAGGTTTAAAACTTTTTTTAGTAATAGTTTTTGAAAATTATATGTTGTTATTGATTTATTTATTCTTGATGTGTGTAAAAAAATTTAATTCATGTAACAATACCGAGCTCAGTGGCGGAACTAAAAAATGACGATTGGAGGGGTATGAAAGTAAAACCGTGATAACAATAGTACATCTTCTATATATATATGTGTATATGTTTCTGGCTATGATCAATTCAAAATTAATTTTTAAAGATCAAAAGAAATTGTATCTATAAATATGAAAAAGAGTATATAACATTTAGTGAAATTTTGGATGGGCAAAAGGAGACAAAGAAAACAAATTTCTCAAATTTACTTATTTATCACAGGACATCACAGGAAGTTTGGGTGGGCGGATGACCACCCAGCCCACCCTGTGGTTCCGCCTCTGACCGTTCTCGATTTCAACATCAATCAGAGGAAGACGGTCTTTATAACATCAAGAATTTAAAAATTGTTGCAATATTTTAACTTCAAATATTTGTATGAAGTTCCTAAATGGAATCATTCTTTTAAAAACTAACCGTACTACATTATTTTATCCGCCCTGTATTTTAGAACCAGTCCTAAACCAAAACTAACACCCCAACACTACAAACTAACACCCCAACATTACA
>PHNY01164517.1:2500-15758 GCA_003724115.2 Anethum foeniculum | reverse complement strand
AATTAATATTATGGCTTGTGTAATATATTGGCAAGGAGTTAATGAACTTATGTTTATTCATCTGGGTCTGTAATAACTTAATGATGGATTACATGACTGGATACCTATTTCAATTTCATCTCTGGGACTATAATTGGTGTTGGTGTGTGTGTATATTTGAGGGGTCACAGCATGCAGTATGTATTTGTGATTCAAGATTTAGTAGTGATAATGGAATTAAGGATCGTACCGACCCGGATCTCCGACCTCGGATCTGGGGGTGTTACAGCGCACCCTTGACGGATGACATGCCTTCATCATGCTTTGACGTGTGATTTATGAAAGCTAAAATATAGAATATGCATGAATAGAAGTACCAAGGCAACATAACCTTGTAGAGTTCACCAACAATCAAAAGTTTCAAATGTTTACAACTTGCAAGGCTTAAAAGGGACCTGCACCCATAAAAAAGTTTAACTCAAAAATCATTATAAAACAAGATGCGCCCTAAGCAGCTAGCGCGTCCTGAGTTGGAACCTGAGGAGGAGATGCAGGTCGAGCTTATAGAGGGCCTGGAGCTGGGGACGCGTCCTCGTCGTCCTCGAGACCAAAAAACCTTCTAGTGGACTTGATGGAAGCAGCTTCTCTCACCTTGAAGTCCTTCACCCATTGTTGGGTTTCAGCATCAAATTTTTCAAATGTATATTCTGGATCATTGGTGATGAAACCAGAACACCATTCATTGAAACCTTAGGAAAAGCCTTCATCTCTGTTAACTTTCTTCTCTGCTTTCCATCCATGCAGTTTTTGATCCTCCAATACCTCCTTGTCCAGTTGGAGAGCGACATTAGAAGCAGTAACTTTGTTGACTTCGTTCTCCATGGACGCGACCACGCCCTCAAGACGTGCCTTCTCTACTTGTAACTCTAGGATCTCAGCATCTTTGTCTGCTTTCAACTTATCAAGCTTGTCCCTATATTTCTTGAGTTGATCCTGCAGCTTGCTTTTTTCATTTTCTGAGGCCGCAAGGCGCGTCCTAATCCTGGCATTCATAGCCTGATTTTAGATAGTGTGAAAATGCAATTCTGCAGCTGCCTTTATCATTGACTAGCTCACTTGCTCCTCTGTGCGAAATGACCATTTCTTCAACTCCTCTTCAGGAATGTAAGGAGTGCAAGCAGCTCCCAGAAATGCATGGACCATTGATTGCTCAGGTGGAGTTGGCTTTTGACGTTTGGAAGACGCGATCTCAGAAATTTTGATGATAGGCTCTTCAGTGGAGATTGTGTTGATAAGAATGGATTGAGTGGAAGCAGGGTTTTCTTGTCCAGACTTCTCTTCTCTTCTTACCTTTTGTTTTGTCCTTGGATTTTTTTTTATGGCCCCAATGGCAAATCCTTTTAGCAGTGAAGTCATCTCGGAGAAAACAAACACAAAAGATGGTGAAAAATTGTTAAAAGATGCGTCCTGCCTATAGGACGCGTCCTGACATATATTTATGAGCACATATTTTTTGAACATGAAAAGAAAAACAAGTAAAATGCATGCAAAATACTCAAACATAACGCGTCTTGAGAAAAGACGCGTCCTAATGAAGTGTTTCATACAATTATCCAGGTCAAATTTTCTTTGTTCATCCATTTCTTTTTCACTCTCTTCGTCTGATGACGCAGGCACAAGTTTTCCGCTTTTAAACTTTTTAAACTTGCATATGGTACCTACCCTTTCTGAGAGTGCCCCGACTCGTTTCAATTTCTCCTCTGTGATAAGAGTTTTCAAATTGAAGTGCTTTTCGGCATGTTTTAAAACCTTGTGTGCCCTTCTCTTTTCTTTTCTAAAGAGCTCCTTCTGGGTTCTTTTATCTAAGGGGAGTATTTATAAGAAAATTAAGTAAATATAAGAAGAAAAAGAAGTGGAAAGATAAAAGGGAGGACGCATCATGACGTCTGGACGCGTCAAGACTAACTTGGATTTGTGTTAAAGCGCACTTTCACCCTTTCAACATCATACAGATAGAAAAATGGCTCTTTCCAGTCCCTTTCATGACTGATTCTTCCTTCATAAAAGCACTTATTATTGTGTTCTTTGTTGGCCACCAGAAAATGATATCCAGGGTTAGACTTCCTAATGCTGAAAAAGAAGCTGAATTCCCTCATGGAGGGCGCGTCCAAATCAAGGTCATGGTACATTATGTACAATGCCCAAGCTAGCTTGTAGGAGTTTGGAGATGTTAGGAGTTGTCCCACATTTGTTGTGGGAGGGGCAAATTGCTAGTATATAAGCAAGCTAGATAATTCCATTAGTATGAGGCCTTTTGGGAGTTACCCAAAAACAAATCCGTGCTGGCTCGGCTCAGAGCGGACAATATCATACTAACGTGGAGTTAGGCCTGCTTAGCAAGCCCAACAAGTGGTATCAGAGCCAGGTTATAACGGTCCATAATAATCTCACATGGACTCCCAGATGACGGGCCTAGGAAGCGGCAGATGGGCTATCCCAGGATGGGCTTAAGGGGGAGGCAGACGGACCTTCCAGTATGGGCATAGGGGGAGGCAGAGGGCCAGATGGATTCCAGTATGGGTCAAGGGGGAGCCTAGTTACACTGAAGAAGGCAGATTCGACAGGTGTCGNGGGGGAGATTGTTAGGAGTTGTCCCACATCGGTTGTGGGAGGGGCAAATTGCTAGTATATAAGCAAGCTAGATAATTCCATTAGTATGAGGCCTTTTGGGAGTTACCCAAAAACAAATCCGTGCTGGCTCGGCTCAGAGTGGACAATATCATACTAATATGGAGTTAGGCCTGCTTAGCAAGCCCAACAGGAGAAAGCTGGATGGGTGCTACATCATACCATCTCAAAATCTTTTTAATATATGGATGTAAGGGCACACCCACACCCAGAGACAACAGTTTGGGACTAAGTACCATTCGAGGGATTTTAAGGTTCTCAGAATTGAAAATGTGGGGTCTCATCCAGCTAAGAGAATGCACCCAAATTCCCTCCATATCGTAGTATTTCATGCTCCAACCTATTTCAGCATCTGTGGCAGTAGAAGAGATACCAACGCATGCCAATTTCTTCTCTTTTTTCATTCTAGAATTTTTCTCTTGTTCCGTAAGATCAACCATGAGTTTTGACAAGTCAATATCGAGTTTCTAGTTTGATGGGTCCCAGTGTTCGAATGGAGGATCTGATTTTTGAGGAGAAACTGGAAAAAGGTTTGGTTCAGGAGCTCGATGATGAAATTCACTTTTGCTTATGCGTGAAGATGCGTCCTCAGCCGATGACGCGCCCTCTGACTTGGTTGCGGACTCTAACATCGGCGATTTTGAATTTTTTCGAGTGGAAGGAATGATCTCGTCATCTGACGAATCCTTCATGATGGAAGTATGTGAGGTGAAGGGGGTCCTTTTTTGCTTCTTGAATCTGGAGCTAAGAGGAATGCTGTCTATTGACGTTTTGCTGGGAGATGACATAATTGAGCCTTTTGATTTAAATTCTTGAATTACACTGAGTTTGGCTTTAATGAATTCTTTTGTTTTGTGGGAATTTGGAAATTGTGGAGAAAATGATATAGGAGGTGGGGAGTAAATTCCTATACGTTTGTTTAAGTCCTTGAACGGATGGAATGGAGAAGATGAAGAGGAGGAAGCGCCTTCGCCTTCCAGCTGAAAAAGAAAAAAGAAATGCTGAAGGCGCGTCCAAGAGATAAAAGGACAAAGGATAGAAGAAAAGTATAAGGAAAAAGAAGAAATATCAGGAAAAGAAAATGGTCTTTCCTAATACATGACGCGTCCTATATCAATGATGCGTCCTAGCTTTCAATATGACTTGTTGCACTTAAAGAGGATGCTATTTGACCTTAAAGGCATGATTTCTGTAAGAGGACTTGTTTACTTAGACGCGTCCTACTAATACGATGCGTCCTGTGTACAAACGTGATCTGAAGATTTCAATTTGAGTTTCTTGGGGAAATTAATTTAATTTCTAACAATTCTAGAAACACATTATTACAGAACAAGATAACAAAATGTGGATCAAACATAATTACATACACATATACATACAGGCTTCTACGAAGAACTATGAATGGAAAAATTAAGAATGCGGGCAGTCACATGAATATTATATGAGATTTATTCGGTCAAAACTTAAAAGGAAGTGATATTTTAGTACCTTTTCAAGTTGGGGTTGATTTCACGATTCTAAATCGAAGTAAAAATGGCGAGATGACCGGAATCTGGGTTGGTTGAAGCTTCTAGCTGCGGCAATGGTGATTTTTTAAAGAGAGAGAGAGAGAGAGTAAAGTTAGGGTTGTGGCATGATTGGGGGTATTTATTGGAGAAGGGAGAAGAAAGTGGTTTACAGCTGTAAAGTGGTAAAAACCGCTTTGAATTCTGAAGACGCGACTGTATGTTAGGACGCGTCCTAGAGGATTACATGGAAAAGAGGTTTCCATGACGATTGCTGAGGAATGCACAGGACGCGCCCTGTGCTCTTAGAGGAATGACACAAATTTTTACTTGGGTACAAATGCTTAAAATTCCAATTTTGTTTTCAATTTCATATGGAATTTGGGGGGTAGTTGTTATAGCCAAAATTTGGTGATGGATCTTTTCGGGTCAAGAACGGGTCAATTGGAATCAAATTGGGGCAAAGTAGAAGAAATTAGGTTTTTAGCTGCAAGCAAGGATTATGAGGACGCCCCCAACCTTTAGGATGCACCCTATGCTTAGGACGCGTCCTAGCCTAGAGGAACGTAGAAAGGGACTGGTTGTTTTTACTACGGCAAGGAAGCATGGGATGTATACCAGGTGAGGACGCACCCTAGCCTGAGGGCGCGCCTTAACCCTTAGGAATGAAGAATACATACTATTTGGGAAAGATGGGCTTGTCCTCACTCAGGACGAGGCAAAACTTAGGACGAGGCAAACATGAAGGATGCACCATGATTTCAGAAAGAAGACAGAAGATGTTTTTTACTAACATATTTTTTATAGGTATTCTTTGTAGAATTCCTTCTGTGAACGGATCACAGAGGGGGATGTCCGTGAGCTTGAATGCCTCCAGGGGTTTGCCTGATACCGAAGGCCTCCTCCTGTATTCAATGGGTGTCCTCATTGGGGATGTGGGGTAAAATCTTGGTGTGTGCTTTGGGAGCTCTGTTCTTGGTATCAACGGGTGTTCTCGTTGGAGAACTTTGGAGTCATCCTGCACTTTGCACCCAAAAGCTTGGATCATCTATCCTGTTATCTGATGGGGGCTCCTCATTCAGGGGACAGGAATGCGTCCGGCACTTGGGGTTAACCGTGGCTATACCTGCGTTCATAATCAAGGGATATAGCTGGTAGCGGAGTGTTATCCTTGGCCAGGGAGATGCATTATCCGTGAAGTCCTACGGTTGCGGACGAGCCTTGGGCCTTTGAGGTTGGGCCTCATAGTTGGACATTCCTAAAGCTAGCTAGAGAAGGGTTCCGGAAGGTTCCCTACTGGGCCAAGAAGCCTGAAGCCCGTTTAGGTTTCTTGGGCCCCAAGAACTGCGTAAGGCTTGATCCCTATAAATAGGGATACGTAGGCACATTGTAAGGGGTAAGAAGTTGAGACCTCAAATGAGCCACAACTTACCCTAAGCAATCTCAGCCACTAATTACATACAACCACCATACTCCATTCAATTTTGCAGCGAAGAACCACCGTCATATATACTGATTCCGGTGACATACCTCAAATTTTGTTGTTACTAAATTCCTCCGTCAACAAATCAATTTATCATCCCCCAATACCTCCTTGTCCAGTTGGAGAGCGACATTAGAAGCAGTAGCTGTGTTGACTTCGTTCTCCATGGACGCGACCACGCCCTCAAGACGCGCCTTCTCCACTTGCAACTCCAGGATCTCAGTATCTTTGTCTGCTTTCAACTTTTCAATCTTGTCCCCATATTTCTTGAATTGATCCTGCAGCTTGCCTTTTTCATTTTCTGAGGCAGCAAGGTTCGTCCTAATCCTGGCATTCATAGCCTGATTTTGGATAGTGTGAAAATGCAATTCTGCAGCTGCCTTTATCATTGACTGGCCCACTTGCTCCTCTGTGCGAAATGACAATTTCTTCAACTCTTCTTTAGGAATGCAAGGAGTGGAAGCAGCTCCCAGAAATGCATGGACCATTGATTACTCAGGTGGAGTTGGCTTTTGACGTTTGGAAGACGCGACCTCAGAAATTTTGATGATAGGCTCTTCAGTGGAGATTGTGTTGATAGGGATGGATTGAGTGGAAGCAGGGGTTTCTTGTGCAGACTTCTCTTCTCTTCTTGCCTTTTGTTTTGTCCTTGGATTTTTATTTGGGGCTTCGATGGCCAATCCTTTAGGCAGTGAAGTCATCTCTGAGAAAACAAACACAGAAGATGGTTAAAAACTGTTAAAAGACGCGTCCTGCCTATAGGACGCGTCCTGACATATATTTATGAGAACATATTTTTTGAACATGAAAAGAAAAACAAGTAAAATGCATGCAAAATACTCAAACATAACACGTCATGAGAAAAGACGCGTCCTAATGAACTGTTTCGTACCATTATCCAGGTCTAATTTTCTTTGTTCATCCATTTTTTCTTCACTCTCTTCGTCTGACGACGCAGGCACAGGTTTTCCGCCTTTAAACTTTTTAAATTTGCATATGGTACCTACCCTTTCTGAGAGTGCCCCGACTCGTTTCAAAATCTCCTATGTGATAAGAGTTTTCAAGTTGAAGTGCTTTTCGGCATGTTTTAAAACCTTGTCTGCCCTTCTCTTTTCTTTTCCAAAGAGCTCCCTTCTGGGTTCTTTTATCTAAGGGGAGTATTTATGAGAAAATTAAGTAAATATAAGAAGAAAAAGAAGTGGAAAAATAAAAGGGAGAACGCGTCATGACGTCTGGTAGCGTCAAGACTTACTTGGATTTGTGTTAAAGCGCACTTTCACCCTTTCAACATCGTACAGATAGAAAAATGGCTCTTTTCAGTCCCTTTCTTGGCTGATTCTTCCTTCAGAAAAGCACTTATTATTGTGCTGTTTGTAGGCCACCAGAAAATGATATCCAGGGTTAGACTTCCTAATGCTGAAAAAGAAGCTAATTCCCTAATGGAGTGCGCGTCCAAATCAAGGTCATGGTACATTATGTACAATGCCCATGCTAGCTTGTAGGAGTTTGGAGAAAGCTGGATGGGTGCTACATCATATCATCTCAAAATCTTTTTAATATATGGATGTAAGGGCGCGCCCACATCCAGAGACAACAGTTTGGGACTAAGTACCATTCAAGGGATTTTAAGGTTCTCAGAATTGACAATATGGGGTCTCATCCAGCTAAGAGGACGCGCCCAAATTCCCTCCATGTCGTAGTATTTCATGCTCCAACCTATTTCAGCATCTGTGGCAGTAGAAGAGATACCAACGCATGCCAATTTCTTCTCTTTATTCCTTCTGGAATTTTTCTCTTGTCCCGTAAGATCAACCATGAGTTTTGACCAGTCAATATCGAGTTCCTCGTTTGATGGGTCCCAGTGTTCGAATGGAGAATCTGATTTTTGAGGAGAAACTGGAAAAAGATTTGGTTCAGAAGCTCGATGATGAAATTCGCTTTCGCTTATGGGTGAAGACGCGTCCTCAGCCGATGACGCGTCCTCAGCCGATGACGCGCCCTCTGACTTGGTTGCGTTCTCTAACATCGGAGATTTTGAATTTTTTTGAGTGGAAGGAATGATCTTGTCATCTGACCAGTCCTTCATGATGGAAGTATGTGAGGTGACGGGGATCCTTTTTCGCTTCTTGAATCTGAAGCTAAGAGGAATGTTGTGTATTGACATTTTGCTGGGAGACGGCATAATTGAGCCTTTTGAATTAAATTCTTGAATTACACTGAGTTTGGCTTTAATGAATTCTTTTGTTCTGTGGGAATTTGGCAATTGTGGAGAAAATGATATTAGAGGTGAGGAGTATATTCCTATACGTTTGTTTAAGTCCTTGAACGGATGTAAATGAGGAGATGAAGAGGAGGAAGCGCCTTCGCCTTCCAGCTGAAAAAGAAAAAAGAAATGCTGAAGGCGCGTCCATGAGATAAAAGGACAAAGGATAGAAGAAAAGTATAAGGAAAAAGAAGAAATATCAGGAAAAGAAAATGGTCTTTCCTAATACATGACGCGTCCTATATCAATGACGCGAACTAGCTTTCAATATGATTTGTTGCACTTAAAGAGGATTCTATTTGACCGTAAAGACATGATTTCTGTAAGAGGACTTGTTTACTTGGACGCGTCCTACTAATACGACGCGTCCTGCATACAAACGTGATCTGAAGATTTCAATTTGAGTTTCTTGGGGAAATTAATTAAATTCCTAACAATTCAAGAAACACATTATTGCAGAACACGATAAAAAAATGTGGATCAAACATAATTACATACACATATACATATAGGCTTCTACGAAGAACTATGAAAGGAAAAATTAAGAATGTAGGCAGTCACATGCATATTATATGAGATTTATTCGGTCAAAACTTAAAAGGAAGTGAGATTTTAGTACCTTTTCAAGTTGGGGTTGATTTCACGATTCTAAATCGAAGTAAAAATGGCGAGATGACCGGAATCTGGGTTGGTTGAAGCTTCTAGCGGCGACAATGGTGATTTTCTGATGAGAGAGAGAGTAAAGTTAGGGTTGTGGCATGATTGGGGGTATTTATAGGAGAAGGGAGAAGAAAGTGGTTTACAGTTGTAAAGCGATAAAAACCGCTTTGAATTCTGAAGACGCGACTGTATGTTAGGACGCGTCCTAGAGGATTACATGGAAAAGAGGTTTTCTGGACGATTGTTGAGGAATGCACAGGACGCGCCCTGTGATCTTAAAGGAATGACACAATTTTTTACTTGGGTTCAAATGCTTAAAATTCCATTTTTGTTTTCAACTTCATATGGAATTTGGGGGGTAGTTGTTATAGCCAAAATTTGGTGATGGATCTTTTCGGGTCAAGAACGGGTCAATTGGAATCAAATTGGGGCAAAGTGGAAGAAATTAGGTTTTAAGCTGCAAACAAGGATGATGAAAACGCCCTCAATCTCTAGGACGCACCCTATGCTTAGGACGCGTCCTAACCTAGAGGAACGTAGAAAGGGACTGGTTGTTTTTACTACGGCAAGGAAGCATGGGATGCATACCAGGTGAGGACGCACCGTAGCCTGAGGGAGCCGCTTAACCTTGAGGAATAAAGAATACATACTGTTTGGGAAAGATAGGCTTGTCCTCACTCAGGACGAGGCAAAACTTAGGACGAGGCAAACATGAAGGATGCACCATGATTTCAGGAAGAAGATAGAAGATGTGTTTTACTAACATATTTTTTATAGGTACTCTTTGAAGAATTCCTTCTATGAACGAATAACAGAGGGGGAAGTCCGTGAGCTTGAAGGCCTCCAGGGGTTTGCCTGATACCGAAGACGCGACCTCAGAAATTTTGATGATAGGCTGTTTAGTGGAGATTGTGTTGATTGGAATGGATTGAGTGGAAGCAGGGGTTTCTTGTGCAGACTTCTCTTCTCTTCTTGCCTTTTGTTTTGTCCTTAAATTTTTCTTTGGGGCCCCGATGGCAAATCCTTTGGGCAGTGAAGTCATCTCTGAGAAAACAAACACCGAAGATGGTTAAAAACTGTTAAAAGACGCGTCCTGCCTATTGGACGCGTCCTGACATATATTTATGAGCACATATTTTTTGAACATGAAAAGAAAAAAAAGAACAATGCATGCAAAATACTCAAACATAACGCATCATGAGGAAAGACGCGTCCTAATGAAGTGTTTCGTACCATTATCCACGTCTAATTTTCTTTGTTCATCCATTTCTTCTTCACTCTCTTTGTCTGACGACGCAGACACAGGTTTTCCGCCTTTAAACTTTTTAAACTTGCATATGGTACCTACCCTTTCTGAGAGTGCCCCAACTCGTTTCAAATTTTCCTTTGTGATAAGAGTTTTCAAGTTGAAGTGCTTTTCGGCATGTTTTAAAACCTTGTCTGCCCTTTTCTTTTCTTTTACAAAGAGCTCCTTCTGGGTTCTTTTATCTAAGGGGAGTATTTATGAGAAAATTAAGTAAATATAAGAAGAAAAAGAAATGGAAAGATAAAAGGGAGGACGCGTCATGACTTCTGGACGCGTCAAGACTTACTTGGATTTGTGTTAAAGCGCACTTTCACCCTTTCAACATCGTACAGATAGAAAAATGGCTCTTTTCAGTCCCTTTCTTGGCTGATTCTTCCTTCAGAAAGCACTTATTATTGTGCTGTTTGTAGGCCACCATAAAATGATATCCAGGGTTAGACTTCCTAATGCTGAAAAAGAAGCTAATTCCCTCATGGAGGGTGCGTCCAAATCAAGGTCATGGTACATTATGTACAATGCCCATGCTAGCTTGTAGGAGTTTGGAGAAAGCTGGATGGGTGCTACATCATACCATCTCAAAATATTTTTAACATATGGATGTAAGGGCGCGCCCACACCCAGAGACAACAATTTGGGACTAAGTACCATTCGAGTGATTTTGAGGTTCTCAGAATTGACAATACGGGGTCTCATCCAGCTAAAAGGACGCGCCCAAATTCCCTCCATGTCGTAGTATTTCATGCTCCAACCTATTTAATCATCTGTGTCAGTAGAAGAGATACCAACGCATGCCAATTTCTTTTCTTTATTCCTTCTGGAATTTTTCTCTTGTTCTTAAGATCAACCATGAGTTTTGACCAGTCAATATCGAGTTCCTCGTTTGATGGGTCCCAGTGTTCGAATGGAGAATTTGATTTTTGAGGAGAAACTGGAAAAAGATTTGGTTCAGGAGCTCGATGATGAAATTCGCTTTCGCTTATGGGTGAAGACGCGTCCTCAGCCGATGACGCGCCCTCTGACTTGGATGCGTTCTCTAACATCAGAGATTTTGAATTTTTTCAAGTAGAAGGAATGATCTCGTCATCTGACCATCATGATGGAAGTATGTGAGATAACGGGGGTCCTTTTTCGCTTCTTAAATTTGAAGCTAAGAGGAATGTTGTCTGTTGACGTTTTACTGGGAGACGACATAATTGAACCTTTAGATTTAAATTCTTGAATTACACTGAGTTCAGCTTCAATGAATTCTTTTATTCTGTGGGAATTTGGAAATTGTGGAGAAAATGATATAGGAGGTGGGTAGTAAATTCCTATACGTTTGTTTAAGTCCTTGAACGGATGGAAAGGAGAAGATGAAGAGGAGAAAGCGCCTTCGCCTTCCAGCTGAAAAAGAAAAAAGAAATGCTGAAGGCGTGTCCAAGAGATAAAAGGACAAAGGATAGAAGAAAAGTATAAGGAAAAAGAAGAAATATCAGGAAAAGAAAATGGTCTTTTCTAATACATGATGCGTCCTATGTCAATGACGCGTCCTAGCTTTCAATATGATTTGTTGCACTTAAAGAAGACGCTATTTGATCTTAAAGACATGATTTCTGTAAGAGGACTTGTTTACTTGGGCGCGTCCTACTAATACGACGCGTCCTGTGTACAAACGTGATCTGAAGATTTCAATTTGAGTTTCTTGGGGAAATTAATTAAATTCCTAACAATTCCAGAAATACATTATTGCACAATAAGATAACAAAATCTGGATCCAACATAATTACATACACATATAAATACAGGCTTCTACGAAGAACTATGAAAGGAAAAATTAAGAATATGGGCAGTCACATGCATATTATATGAGATTTATTCGGTCAAAACTTAAAAGGAAGTAAGATTTTAGTACTTTTTCAAGTTGGGTTGATTTCACGGTTCTAAATCGAAGTAAAAATGGCGAGATGACCGGAATCTGGGTTGGTTGAAGCTTCTAGCGGCGGCAATGGCGATTTTCTGAAGAGAGAGTAAAGTTAGGGTTGTGGCATGATTGGGGGTATTTATAGGCGAAGGGAGAAGAAAGTGGTTTACAGCTGTAAAGCGGAAAAAACCGCTTTGAATTCTGAAGACGCGACTGTATGTTAGGACGCGTCCTAGAGGATTACATGGAAAAGAGGTTTTCTGGACTTACCCTATGCTTAGGACGCGTCCTAGCCTAGAGGAACGTAGAAAGGGACTGGTTGTTTTTACTACGGCAAAGAAGCTTGGGATGCATACCAGGTGAGGACGCCCCCTAGCCTGAGGGCGCGCCCTAACCTTTTGAGGAATGAAGAATACATACTATTTGGGAAAGATGGGCTTGTCCTCACTCAGGACGAGGAAAAACTTAGGACGAGGCAAACATGATATGTAATTTGGGGGGTAGTTGTTATAGCCAAAATTTGGTGATGGATCTTTTCGGGTCAAGAACGGGTCTATTGGAATCAAATTGGGGCAAAGTGGAAGAAATTAGGTTTTAAGCTGCAAACAAGGATGATGAGGACGCCCCCAACCTCTAGGACACACCCTATGCTTAGGACGCGTCCTAGCCTAGAGGAACGTAGAAAGGGACTGGTTGATTTTACGACGGCAAGGAAGCATGGGATGCATACCAGGTGAGGACACCCCCTAACCTGAGGGCGCACCCTAACCTTTTGAGGAATGAAGAATATATACTATTTGGGAAAGATGGGCTTGTCCTCACTCAGGACGAGGCAAACATGAAGGATGCACCATGATTTCTGGAAGAAGATTGAAGATCTTTTTGACTAACATATTTTTTGTAGGTATTCTTTGAAGAATTCCTTCGGTGAACAGATCACAGAGGGGGATTTCCGTGAGCTTGAAGGCCTCCAGGGGTTTGCCTGATGCCGAAGGCCTCCTCCTGTATTCAATGGGTGTCCTAATTGGGGATGTGGGGTAAAATCTTTGTGTGTGCTTTGGGAGCTCTGTTCTTGCTATCAACGGGTGTTCTTGTTGGAGAACTTTGGAGTCATCCTGCACTTTGCACTCGAAAGCTTGGGATCACCTATCCTGTTATCTGGTGGGGGCTCCTCATTCGGGGGACAGGAATGCGTCCGGCACTTGGGGTGAACCGTGGCTATACCTGCATTCGTAATCAAGGGAGATAGCTGGTAGCGGAGTGTTATCCTTGGCCAGGGAGCTGCATTATCCGTGAAGTCATGCGGTTGCGGACGAGCCTTGGGCCTTTGCGGTTGGGCCTCATAGATGGACATTCCTAAAGCTAGCTGGAGAAGGGTTCCAGAAGTTTCCCTACTGGGCCGAGAAGCCTGAAGCCCGTTTAGGTTTCTTGGGCCCCAAGAACTACGTAAGATTTGATTCCCTATAAATAGGGA
>PHNY01164449.1:5665-22924 GCA_003724115.2 Anethum foeniculum | reverse complement strand
TGTATATATATATATATATATATATATATATATATATATATATATATATATATATGATTGTAGCATAATTAGACAATATGACTGAATCCTTTTACTTTCTTTGAGTTTGGTCTATGAATTTTTTAATTGTAAAGTCAATCTACTACTTCAGTTCCTAAATTTTTAAAATACGTGCAAAAAGAAAGTGTTCCATGAACCCCTCCCCTCCCCGTTGACATTTACTATCCAGGTAATTCTTCATTTTTTTAATTAATGCAAGATTTATAATATTTATGATGTAATCTATAGTTGTATATGTATATTAATACAAATATATTAATATAAATAATATTTATATGAATATAAATATACTAATTCAAATAAATTTATGTAAATAATATTCCTCGACCCCGATCCCGTTTATCATATTTAATCTAAATAATTAATATTTTATATGTATATTAATTAAATTATTATAAATAAAAATACGTATATACATTCTTAAGGTATAAATTTTTAATTTTTCTATTATATTAAAATTTCATAATAGAATATGATTTAATAAAAATGATTTTAATATTATCTTTTATTATAAATACATTTAAATTCAAATTGCTATTTAAAATATATTGTTAAATTTAAAACATATTTATGTATCATAATTTATTAAATTATTTTTATTAAAAATTTAATAGAAATATATAAAATTTTATTTAATAAAAAACATTAGAATCCCCGATTACACACACAACATCTTAAAGATTGTCTTCTCCACAAATCCTATATATTTGTTGCATGTCTAATTGTCTTCTACTCAAAATTGTACAAAATTTACGTATGCATTCAAGAACACATGTTTTATTATGTGCAGTGTGTTGATTTTATGATAAATTCGGACTTTGTAGTGCACTCTTTTGATTTTTAAAGCTTTTCCAATAGAATTCTTGTGCTATTTTGTTTAGGATTTTGGTTATTATGCTTTGAATGCGAGCCTCAAAGTCTTCGAATTCTTGATGTTTTGGTACTATTGTCTTTTGTTTGGAAAATTTGATTTTCAGGTGTGAAAATGAGTACTGGAGCGGGAAGGAATGTTAAGGAAAAACAAAAAAAGTTCAGAAAAAAGATATTATGAAACAAGAACGCTAATGCAAAAATGAGAAAAGTTCGTATAATCTATAATGTTCCTAACGCTTCTGATTCCAGTAGCGATGAAGAAAGTACTGATCAAATGAATTGGTTTGGCGAGAGAGTTAAACGCGGAGAGAGGGAAGTGTTTATACCAATGCATAGTTCAGGTGAGGGATCTTCTCAACTGTTAGTTGGTGTTGGGGAGACTAAGACTGACAAGATTGGGGGAATCCGGGATCATCAACATTCCAATAATATCATATCAAATCAATATTTGAGTGCATAGTCTAACTCACACAAGCCAATAATATCACTCATAAAATAGGTGGGTTGTATCCTTTCTAGATCATTCATATTTCTCATACGATTTATAATATACCCGAAGTACACTTTTATCATTACCCGGTAAAAGATAACTTTTAATGTTTTCAAAGTACATTAATTCTGGTATAGAAATATGATGATTTCAAGTCTAACGACCATTACATCATTATCAGTGTGAGAATTACAGACATGTAAAATCTCAAAATTATTGTAGTCACAACCCCCTTGAATCGCGGAGATTAGGTAGCCAGTCAATAGGATAGCCCTAATATCCACTAAGGGGCGAGGTCCCAAAGAAATAAGCATAGAAAAAAATACCACTATATGTTGGTCCTTACCTACATATAGTGGTATGACCAAAGAAATAAACATAGAAAAAGATGATGAAATGCTTTCAATATAATCGGGACCCCAATCCTATTATAAATTTTTGGTCTATTTTTCAATCACACACTCATATATATTAGGTATTGAAAAATACTACATTGGTATCCAGCTTGGTGTTCTTGGTTTAGGAATCTTTGGTCTATCAATTTTTTACAACGAAGTTTTTTCATATCGGATGGGTATTTGCTATTGCTGCAGTTGATACTTTTATAAAAAAAAATTTGCAAATTCAACCCAATGTGGCTGCACTTGTAGTGCATATATCATTTTCTCTCTTATTTAGTAATCATAAGTTATCTTATGTCCCGATCTCATATTTTTGTCCTTTTAAATTGTTAGTGGTTGGTTTGACATCCTACTACCCGGCTTCTTCTTTGGATTGTTAATATTGTATTTATCTTGTTAGTTTATTATTTTTTAAAAAAATGCTCCACTTATATGAGGTTCCATGTGAGTGGTTTGATTTTATTTTTACATATATTGTTACTTTAGTCAAATATTGTTTTCTTATAGCCTCGGTTTCTTGTTTTATATTACATAGTGCTCCTATTTTTTACTCACTTTATATTTGTCATGTTTTGGTGAAATGGTGTATGTTTTATGTCAGAGAATTTATTTTGATCATTTCATGTATTTTCCCATCATTCCTAATATGGGGGTATTTTAAATTTTTGTGATAGATTTAAATGGTTATTAAACTGATGTTGAATTGAAAGAAAAATTGAAAGATTGGTTACTCTAGATTTTTTATGGGGCCGAACAATTGATTATTTCGAGATAGTATAGAAATTATCGTTGAAATAGACCGGATTTCTCAAGAAAATTTCTAGTAATGCTTGAATAGAGCGCAAGTGAAAAGGGGAAATAATTATATTGTGTGGGATTTGGAAACTGTCGTGGGAGAATGACGAGATATTTCTAAAAAAATTTCTATTATTGCTTGGAAAGAGAGCAAATAAAAAAAATTATTGGTGTGTTAGGACTTGGTAAGTATAGATGGAAATTTTGAACACAGTATATTGGTTATCAAAGATGTGTTATTTATCCTCCGAATAAAGGTATTCTTGTTTTGCCAAGACTAAAAATCTAGAAGTGCGGTTTTGTGATGATAAGTTTTTAATTGAAAGAAAATAAATGGTTGTTAGTGGTGTGTATGAGCATGTATATGGGTTGTTTTCAACTTCTAATTGTATAATTTTTTTCTGAGATCGTAAAAATCTAAATCATGAAGAAAAAAAAATAATTCAAATGCAAAGTTGTATGATTAACATGAATATAGAGTCCTATTAATTGTATGGATTTTCATATGAAAATTAAAGTTTAATGGGTCTGTGTTAAATTTTAAACCCGCATACTCAGAAAAGATTTTCAAGGAAAATCTAAAGATGTTTATCGTTAAATAAATTTTCTTATGAAAATGTTTATTTGTTAAGTTGAGGTCTGCCCGATGAGAAAAGGTTTTACGGTAACAAATTGTAAATTTTATATGGAGAAGGAATTAGACAATTGTGCCTATGTTTTGAAAAGTGGGAGCTTGCTCGGGAATTTGTGAAAAATTAGACTTTTGTGTCCCCACTTTGAAAAGGGGGAGTTTTCAAAAAAAATTCTGATGAAATGTTTGGGTAGAATCTTATGGGTTCAAGATATCCGGATTAAGGGATATAAATTTTTTGAAATATTGAGTTTTTCACAATTCAAAAGTTAAGTTTGAATTAAGAATTTTTTAAGTAAAATGCTTATCATTTTAGGATTTTAGGATGCAGAATTGCAGTCTTCCGTATCACTTGTTGGGTATAAGGAGAAATTGATCAATGTCGAATAATTTATATATATGTGGAAGTGGTCGGAAGTTCGATATTTTTTTTGTAATCGATTGACTGGACTTTACATATTTATTTAGTCTTGTAAGTGAATTGTGAAAGCAATTTTTCTATTGAGGCCGACCACTTGAAGAGTACGTTGTATAAATTGGTTATTATGTGGGAGTGCCTAAATTTATTGGTTAATATTGTCTAGGTATTCAAGGTACTATACTGAGAATTCAACTTGGGGACACCTATTTATTTTTGGTGTAGTTGAAGTTGGGAAAGTAAGAAATATCATATTTTCTGATCAAATATAATGATAATTGTATCTTATTAGTTTTAATGAGACATAATATTCGTTAAGTTGTTGATTAATGTGACATAAAATGTTAAGTCCAACAAGTGGGTAGATTTAACTTGAATTAGTAGACCATGCAAAGTGGAAGTTATAAAAGGCATTTGAAAAATATGTCAAAGAGATGTTGTATTTGACCTAATTTGTCAAATAAGTAAAAAGAATAAATACACAAATATATTTGTGTGTTACTTATAAATTTCATTAATATATAAATGGATGTTACAAATATATTAGTATTAATGCATATAGGAGTTACATGTAATTAAATTAAAGGAAATAGATAAGGAGTTATTATATTGGGGTGGTGGATGTGTTAGTCCTTACCTACATATAGTGGTATGACCAAAGAAATAAGCAAAGAAAAAGATGATGAAATGCTTGCTCTCAACATAATCCAGAACCCCAATCCTATTATCAATTTTTGGTCTATTTTTCAATGGCACACTCATATATATTATCTATATATTTTAATGATATTTCAAAACTTTTGAGATTTTAACGGTCAACAAGTTTTTTTATCCATACTTATAACTAGTGGCTAGTGGTTCATCCCAAAATGTTGTTTAGATTTTTTAGAAATAATTGTGGACCATCCAACTTATATACTTTATTGAAATTCCAAAAAAAATTAGAAAAAAAAATTGTATTTACTGAAATTGCTTACTTAAGGAGACTAAATTGACAATGGGGGAGTATTATAACCTCGTGATTGTCAAAGGTAACTATGCTAAGAAATATACTACCACAATTTAATTACCTATTTGACTAAGATAAGAGACTTAAAAATAGTACAAGTAGTACAAAAGTAGTACAAATGTAGTACAATTAACTCTTTTTAAATAGAATCACACTTGGGAGATGAAAAGAAACATAAGAGTACTACTTCTATTCTTATCATATGCTTGTAGCTAGTGGTTTTATTATTAAGGTTTTATAATAAAACAAAGGGTTCATCGATATTGTGTTTGTGATATATGTTTGTTTATGTAACATATACAATCGAGCTGCTGCTTCTTCCTAATATTCAATTTCTCCATCACCCTTTTTATTATACATAAGGTATCAATTTAGAGACTCTATTCAGTTATACAATCATGATTATTTATGTGTTTATATATATATATATATATATATATATATATATGATTGTGGCACAATTAGACAATTTGACCCAATCCTTTTACTTTCTTTGAGTTTGGTATACGAATTTTTTAATTGTAAAGTCAATCTACTACTCTGGTTCCTAGATTTCTAAAATGCGTGCAGAAACAATAAAGCAAGTGCTACATGAACCCCTGGACTCCCACTTGACATATACTTTCCAGGTAATTCTTCATTTTTTAAATTAATGCAAGATTTATAATATTTATGATGTATTCTATAGTTGTATATGTATATTAATATAAATATATCAAAATGAATAATATTTATATTAATATAAATAAAATTATATAAATAGTATTCCCCTACCCCGATCCCGTTTATCATATTTAATATAAATAATTAATATTTTATATGTATATTAATTAAATTATTATGAATATATATCCATATATACATTTTTAAAGTATAAATTTTTATTTTTCCTATTTTATTAAAATTTCATAATAGAATATGATTTAACAAAAATAATTTTAATATTATCTTTTATTATAAATACATTAAAATTCAAAATTCTATTTAAAATATATTGTTAAATTTAAAACATATTTATGTATCATAATTTATTAAATTATTTTTATTAAAAATTTAATAGAAATATATAAAATTTTATTTAATAAAAAAAATTAGAATCCCCTATTACACATATCTAAAAGATTGTCTTCTGCTCAAAATCGTATATATTTGTTGCATGTCTAATTGTCTTCTACTCAAAACTGTACAAAATTTAGGTTTGCATTCAAGAACACAGGTTTTATTATGTGCAGTGTGTTGATTTTATGATAAATTTGGACTTTGCAGTGTTTTGATTTTTGAAGCTTTTCCAATAGAGTTCTTGTGCTATTTTGTTTAGGATTTTGGCTATTATGCTTTGAGTGAGAGCCTTAAAGTCTTGGAATTCTTGATCTTTCGAAAATTTATTGATTTTATTTTGTTGATTTTATTGTGTTTTTTTTTTTGGGAAATTTGATTTTCAGGTGTGAAAATGAGTACTGGAACTGGAAGGAATGTTAAGGGGAAACAAAAGAAGTTCAGAAAAAAGACAGTATGCAACAATAACGCTAATGCAAAAATGAGAAAAGTTCGTATAATCTACAATGATCCTGATGCTACTGATTCCAGTAGCGATGAAGAAAGTACTGATCAAATGAATTGGTTTGGCGAGAGAGTTAAGCGCTTAGTGAGGGAAGTGTTTATTTCAATGCATAGTTTAGGCGAGGGATCTTTTCAACTGTCAGTTGGCGTTGGGGAGACTGACAGTGACAAGATTGGGGGAATCCGGGATATCAGTATTGCAAGGCTACTGCAGGTATTTGATACTCTTCATGACTCAAGAGAACCAGTGGTGGGAAAGAAATGTGACCGTCTATTTGATTCACACTTGAATCTTGATGATTCAGTGATCAATTATAAGGATGAGATGTGGAAGCAGAAGATCATCCACCATTTTGGAGGAGGCAGGAACTCCGGTTATTTGACCTTAACTTGGTGATATTTAAACCAAGCATATCAGTGTTACAACTCAAGAAATAGTATTTACACAAGTGTATTGTGAGTGCAAACAGAGAGAGTTCTTGAGAGAAAATACTGTGAACTAGCAGTGAAATTACATTTTAATTTACACATATTATTTCTTTAGTATATAACTCAATTGATGAGCTCATACAACCTAAAATTTTAAACATATGTGCTTTCAATTTCAGTATTCTTCCTAGTTGTTCTTAGGTTTTCAAAAAGATCCAAAATAGTATTAATTTGTCTTGATTGTATTTAACCCCCCTTTTACAATCAAGTGGTTCTTAGGCCATCACATGTAGTAGGACTAATGATGAGATGCTAATCAATCAACCATGAGAAAGAAGGATGCAGGCTTTAAGATTCCCCTCTTGGACAAGGATCTTTACTCAGATTCGAAGGTAAAAATGAGGCTTCATCTATTGTCACAAGATGAAAGCTACGTAACCTGTATTGACAATGGTCCTCGCATTCCTATGGAAACCATTATATGAGTAGTTTCTATACATTAAACAACGTTTCCAGTTAGGGTACTTCCCAAAGATCCAGCTCGGTATTCTATGGGGGATCTTGAAGAGATTAACAACGAGAAGAAAGTCATGAATATTTTATTCAATGGTATAGATTCTGACATGTTTGAGTGTGTTATTAATTGTGACAATTCCAAAGAGGTTTAGGATACCATTCAAACCTTGTGTGAAGGATCTGAGCAAGTAAGAGAAAACAAGATGCAGCTACTCATACTACAATATGAGTGTTTTCACTCAAATCCTGGTGAACGATTGAGTGAAACATTCAACATGTTTCGAAAGCTGTTGAATGGACTGAAACTGCATGGAAGTGTGTATCAAGTCAAATATTCAAAATTAAAATTTCTCAGTTCTCTTCCAAGGGAGTAGAAATCAACCACTATTTTAATTGGAAACTCTTATAAGTATAAAGATTTCAATATCGACAGACTTTATGGTGCCTTGAAAACCTGTGAGCTAGCGATGCAACAAGGTGAGGAAATTGAAAAATGGAAAAAAATGGAGAAATAAATTATTTTTGTTGCATCTAGTAAGACTGATGATCAGATGGAACCTAAGGTGAAATCTCTAAGGACAAAGGTGGCACATGAGTCAAGGGTTGTTAGTGTCAAAGGCAAAGAAAAGGCTGTTATGAAGAAGATGATGCTTCGACACAAGAAGAACTGGATAATCTAGATGTGCACTTAGCATTCTTTCAAAAAGATTTTCAAATCTTAAATTCAAGAGAAGCAAGTCATTCTCCCAACCTATTAGAAAGGATTCGCAGAGCAACAAGCGTCTGGTTGACAAATCAAAGTTCTAATGCTATAACTGTGGAATAGCTCATCACTTCAGATGTGAGTGCAAAAAAGCTAAAGTTGAGAAGAAAGAAAGAAGCCATAAAATTGTAGACTACAAAAAGAAATATTTTAAGCTTCTCAAAGAAAAGGAAAAGACATTCATCACAAAAGAGAGGGACTGGGCTAATCGAGATGACTTTGATGAGGAAACAAAATATGTAAACCTTGCACTCTTGGTCACTAATGATGATCAAGGAGCAAGTTCTACCAATAATTAGATAATAACTACCAACCTTTCTACACAATATGAATGCAGAAGTAATATTAATGATATGTCTTAAGAATTATCCAATTTGCATGTCACTCTGAAATCTCTCACTAAGGAAAATGTTATGATTAAAAGTTCTAATGCCTTATTATTGAGAGAAATACTTTGTTAGAAAGTGAGTTACTAGATATGCAAAAAGTTAAGTAATATTGTCAGATTTGTAGGGAATACTTGATAGTTGTTCTTAAGAGAGAGGAAATTCTTAAAAAATAACAACAAAGAGAATACAAAGTGATTGCAAAAATAAAAGAATCCGTTACCAGTAAAATAATTAATCTTCAAGGAGTTGAGTCATTTTGTGAAAACACCTGCAAACAGGAGAAGAAGAAATTAGAGAATGCTGAAGTTAAATCTATCGATGATGAATGAAGGGAAGGTGATCATCCTTTGACAAATGATAAATCAATGGATAAAAGTTATCAATTGAAATGAAACTGCAGCATTTCTAAAGGCAAGTTAAAGAAACTGATCGAAAAGTTTGGCCATATTAGCAATAATTTTGTGATAGGTGAATGCAGCAAAAAAAAGAAAATTGAGAAAGTTAATATAGGTCATTTGCCCAATAAGTAATCAAACCACAAGTTAGAAAAAATAAAGGTCAAGACATAGGTCAATAAAGAGTTTAAGAGAAAGGACAATAGAAATGGCAAAGTAAGGATTTACAAGCATAATAACTACAAACCTGATAGGTATGCTCCTAGCCTAGGAAATCCTATATCAAGTGTGGTAGTGTTAATCACTGTCAAATCAGTACATGTGCAAAAATCTAATGTTCAAGTGCGTATGTTTGTTCTTGAAATGCCTATGCCTAGTATACCTAGTTTGTTTTCTTAGAATGTATTCATGCCATTTATTCTTATTCCCTATTTTCATGCATTTAGTATGCCACAAATGCCATGGAACATGCAAGATTTGAATAATTTACAACCTCTTAGATTTAACANTAGTCAAATGAGCAAACTGTGCATGAATTCTTGTACGCGTGTTGGTGGTCTTCTTAATTGTTAAGTTCAAAATTTGGTCACCGTGATTGATTTGTAAGACATCACCTTGAGAGCAAGAATCCATCACTGACTTGAACTCGCATGACATATCCTACACCTAAAAACGACAACATATTGGATTAAAAGTTACGAAAGTCTTTATTTGTAAGAAAACACTTACAATACCATAAGAATAATTAAGCAAATATGAGTTGACAATCAACATCTCAAAATGACCGACCGATAATGCACTCGTAGGACCTACAAAATTAATTTTCATAATAAAAAAAATATATAAAGCACCATGAAGCAAAAAGTAGGGAATATATAAGAGCATAAATATGTTAACATGTGGGAAATAATTTTTTTGACTAAATGAGGACCAAATACAGTATTGCTTCAAACGGCCATCGCCATAATAAGTAAGCACAACAATATCTCCTAGCTCAAAAAACCTCAAGCCAACAATGATAGTTTCCGATAAGTAAGATGCGATGAAGGTTTGGTCTTGTGGTAAATTAATTGTAATAACCGGCCCTAGAAGATAAGCAAACCTCTTGTGAAAAGCCTAGGTGAGGTCCTGCATTTGTACATATAAAACACATATTGAAAGAGACTTAGATCCACCCCCATGAGTTTATCTTAAAAAAAATAATTACAAATTAAACAAACAATTACTAATTAATGAATCATAGCAAATATTTTAATCATAAGAATATTACCATAGGTAGGAGGATCATACTCAATCTCTGTCATATATTCATTTATAACATTAACCATAAAAACCGCACGACCCTTATAGGAAAACACCGGACATATACTGTAATTCCTCCTAATTTTTTTTTAAAATACAAGGATATTATCAAAAAAACCATCCTCCTTATTGAATCTTACGAGGGTCTTTTGACCATGAGGAATCGCGAAGATAATCATGTACTTGGTGACGACTTAATAATTCCTACTCATTTGTGTGTGCGCCCATTTAAGAAATGGTATGCTGCTTCTTTGTTGTCAATGTTCCATTATTTTAAACTAAATATGCCTACTCCTAAAATATTTTAGGATTCTACAATATGAAGTGTATCTCTTTCAGTGGTTAAATAATGTTACTATAGCTGTTAAATAATTGTTTGTTATAATAAAATATGTATTATAAACAATATATCATATATTATATATTACACTTGTCCAATTACAGTGAAAGACTCCTATAAGACTATAACATATGTATTATTTTAGCATCTGAATCATATAAATGGATGCTAGAACTTCTCTCAGACTCTCACAACAACATTAAACTCGCCACGGTGACGTGTTAATCAAGAAAGTGGAAGCTTATCATGTAAATTAGCAACTCTCCCTGTTCTCCAGTCCAATGTAGAAAGTGGAAGCTTATCATGTAAATTAGCAACTTTCCCTGTTCTCCAGTCCAATGGTTAAGAAATCCACCAAGTAATTTACACAAAGTGGAGTGTTTAAGAACATAAACGTGTCTTCATTTTGGGTTAATATGCTTAAAAAATGCACCTAGTCCTCTTCTGTTTGATATATGAAAATATAAGCATTCTTTATTTGTGTCCTACTTTAGAATTAGTCTGTCGCTGTTCTTTAGGTATATATGGGGTTGTTGTCGGTCTCAGCAAGGCCCCCTGGCGCCCATTGTATTTCAATTTTTTTTTTGTCAATGTTATGCAGATTCTGCATCCTTGCCGATGAACACTCCTGCTAAATATCAATGTGGATTTTGTCGAAGGAATATATTGAGCAAAAATCTTATGCTTCTGAACATCCTTTATGTCCTGCAAATGCTGATGTCTTGTATGAGGAGAAAATTCAGGAGTTTCCTCCACCTCGACGTTCTCCATGGCCTTTTATTTGTCTGGACCTGTTGATCCTCGGCTTACTTCATGTAGTTATGAACATGGTATCGTGGCGGATTGTACGGTGATGAAATTCAGGTTACCACCATATTTCCCAAACAGTATCAAGCAAACTTGTTCGCTTTAATCTTTCTAGAGAACTGACTCCTTGATAAGTAAAGTTCAAATCAATAATATATGATTCGGCATGTGCATAGCATTGATATTCTTAAGGAGCCAGTTACCTCTATATATGGTTAATTTCCTCATGTATATGTTATGTGAATAAAGTTTTTGCAACTTTTGAGAACTGATATATCCTTTAAATAACTTAGCTTCTCTTTCTTATCAACTAAAGTGAAGATCTGATCCCATTTTTATACTGGGGGATCAGTTATGACACTAGAACTCAAGAGTCATTACATTCAAATGACTGTTACAAAGACTCTACATTACCATTTTGATTGGAGCAGCTGAAGAGTTTTCAATTAATCAATTCACAATATCATATTTTCAATTGTACTGGATTATTTGGAATGAGGATTAATGATCCATTGAGCCTCTTCTAATTCAGTATGTGCATGGCGTTGATACTCAGCAATAACGTTGTGGTTCTAAATCCATTGTCAGAATTGTCTGTGTTGTACTAAAGAAGATTTCGTGGATTGTGAATTTAATTCACTGGCCTTTAGTAGAACCAGATCCAAATTCTCACATTTAAATGTAGTAACAACCACTGCTAATCATTTCAATAAATTAAAAACAAAAACTCTAGTTTTTAGCATCTTCAGACAAGCTTCTGGTCCTTGACAATCATTTGTGTGAGACTAGCTACACCCAGCAAAGAATACATAAGTTCAAGCTACAACAGCAAATGATTTTTCTTCTTTTGGATGGACCTATCAACTTTCTGCCTTTAAAAGTTTAGCACCCCAAGCTTTCTTTTGGATGGAGCTATATGGATATAATTGTAATAATTAAATGGTGATACCAGAACGGTCAGTCAAAAAAATCATAAAAACATGCCGTGTATGGAATCTGTATCAAAACATCAAGCACCAGGTTTATGAAGATAAATGATTGTATAACATATAGAATTTCATCAATCATGGTTTTGGTGGTGAAATGGAGTTGCAGCAGAGGGTTGAGGGTTCTCTCTTTGTATACCAAGCTGCTTCCTAGTATTAAATCTCTCAAGAACCCTTTTTATTCAATATATAAGGTGTCAATTTCGAGATTCTATTCAATTATACAATCTTGATTATTTATGTGTATATATTCATATGATTGATGCACAATTAGACATTTTGACTAATTTTCTTTACCATCTTTAAAGTTTGATCTGTGAATTTTTTAATTGTAAAAATCGAAATACTACATGTAGTTCATATACTTACGAAATACGTGGACACACAATGAAAAAAGTGCAAACAATGAAAAAAGTGCTCCATGAATCCCTTTGTGTTGACATATAGATTCCACGTAATTCTTCCTATTTTTTAAATTAATGCAAGATTCCTAATATTTATTTTTGTTGTTCTTGTTATTTTTAATTTTTTTTGTTTTTATATTTATTACAGAAACTCCTCCTACTAAAATCTATTAGAATTTTCGCAGAAAAAAAACCATTCCAACTCTAATATTATCCAAGATTACACTAGAGGGCCAGATATTGTTCATCATGGACAAGACATCAAAGTTAGTGTTTTTATTAAGGTATCTAATAGAGTTATAGATTAAAAGAGAGTAAATAAGCATGACTGTTTTGGGGGGAAATTAGAGTTTATATAATTGGCGTTCGAGCTTGAGAACCTAATTGTAGAGGAGAGTAGAATGAGTGGATATCTGTTAAGGTAAAGATCAAGTCCACTTAGGTTGATTACGATATATTAGCTTTTATGTATATGATTATGATGGAAACTAATATATTCTGAACGGGGAGTCACGCTATGTATGAGGATTAATGATTGATTGAGCCTCTTCTAATACTTTAATAAGGGTTCATACCCATTGCTAGCTGGGTTATTCCGACTCATCTGTTCAAGAGGCGTACTTGTGTTGGCAAGGAAATCTATGCCCGATTTGTGGTCTTTTTATAGTGAAATGATTATGTCATGAAGGAATAATACGGAAGATGCAAAGTGATACTTTAGGCTTTGTTAAGTGGTCGCACAAAAAATAATTTTCTTATAAATTCTATTTAGGAAGAAGTATTCATAAAATATAGGTATGACTATGTACATATGTTAGATTAAAATCATGGTCTACAAAAGGTCCAGACTAAGTTAGTTTCTAAACTTTGTTCTAATAAATTTTGATTGGCTAGGCTCATACTTGTGATCTATAACCGGAACTCCATGTGTTAAAAGAAGATAATGCGTGTCAGCAAGGAAGACACCGGCTCTTTGTGTAAATGAATCTGTATGTTTATTTATTAGTTCTCCTTTTTTGACTACTGCATAAGTAAACAAGAAGGGATAAAGAGGATAAAGCAGGCATGCGACCGCACACAAATTACTTCATATAACAAATTGCAATCCTTTCATACATTTTGCAGACAACAAAAATGTTTTCTTCACAATTTTACGAATAAAGTTCTAAATAATTTCTTTCATTTTCTTTTGTTCTAATCCTCATCAAAAAGTAAGGCAACTTGAAATTCCTAGATAAAATTAGTATGTAGTGATGATATGCATACGAAAAACAATACGCTTTTGAGGATTCAATTATTAAACCGAAGGGGAATATGAATTTTTATATTGGATAAGCTATGAATTTTTATCGCTTCTTTTCTAGTTGACTGATATGTTTGTTTGCTTATGACAACAGTCCCTTAGTTCTTCTATATAAAATGTCTTATTTGTTTAGAGATTACAACACTTCTTTTGCTTTTATAGTAATGTCAGTTTTCTTTCTATAATTCATTGAGTAAGTGAAATGCCCAAAAATGAAATATTCATTCAAAAACTAGATTATCATACCAAAAATAAATTACCATTCCAAAACTAAAAAACCAAATGATTCGGACTTAATCATCCATCAATCAAAACAAACTACATAATCATCCCAGACTTAACTTACCAACAACATTTCCCCATCCACATAACCCACAAGTTTTACTACTTGAGTCAAAATAAATCAAAGTTCTTTAAACGAAAGAGCTGCAGATGAGGGCCTTTTTTACAAGAAGGATTCGAAATGGCTAAGAATCTCAAATCGAACCTCGTCAAGCTCTGCTCTCAAACCACTATAATGTGTAAAAACGAGAAAACTTACGATGAATTCTACCACGATTTATATGTATATACCAATGATATATACATTCATGCAAAGAAAATACCCTTTTCGCAAATGTCATTTCATTGTTCATGATAATTTATTTCATGTAGCGCATAACTACATAGCTACATTCAGTCCACGGGGTTGTTTAGGACATCCGTATTTAACAAAAAAAACTCATATCAATAAGTATATTAATGCCTCGGTCTTAATAAGCAGTGTGTTACGACTCATGCATGTACTTGATGGTAACACAACACTCAAGTATAATATTTTTTAGTCTATTTGTAGCTTGTTAATGGATAGCATCCCTATAAAGTATCCATCGATAGGAATCATTATTAATGGATAGTGTTTTCGTAACATATTCAAATAATTCTAGAGTTATTAGTTGATAGGTTAGTTGATCAATGGATAAGTCATGTTGATTATCAATAGATGTGTAGAATATGTGGGTAAATTGTAAATATTTGATATATTATTATTCTACAGAAGAGAAATGATATCAATGGATGATGTCCAAGCAATCAACGACTATGAAGTAGAGCTTATCAAAGGATAACCATCAATGGCTGATCAGAAGAATACTATCATTGGATGGAAGTTCAGATATCGGTTGATAGTGACTTAACAGTAGATAATAAGACAAATTTGTTTGATCACATGGGTTGATAGAAGACTTAGTTTGAATTTGGGAGTCAAGACAGAGATTATATCTGCTTCGGAATTCGAGGTTAACTATTATTAGGTCTAACATTCCTTGATCCGCATATTGAGGTCCAAAGATAAGTTGAAACGTGGCTGGTACTGCTCTCTTTTCTTCATTACTATATAAACCCCTTTCTTTTTATTACATTTTCATATTCATTATAGATTCTTCCTCAAATTTTTGTGGGATTTTCTATAAAAAACTAGGCGAGGATTCTTCAAGTTAGGCGGGACCTCTGTTCTTTCTATAGGTGAAAACTCTCTATCGACAAAAGTACACTTCTCACTATTTTCTCCTTTTTCTTTTATTATTGGCAACATATTTGTGTCTTAATTCCATTTGGAATCTCTTTTAGATTTAGTCTCCTTTAGATTTAGGCGAAACCTTACTTTGTCTATGTTGACTTTCGCACACTTATTATATTCAAGGTTAGATATAGGCTACATCACATATGTAGATCATACATGATATTTTAAGTATACGTGAAATCTTCTTTTCACCGTGAAGACTTTTTCTTTATTTTCTTATTACTTTCTTTTTTCTTAACCTCTATCTTTTAATGTCTGACCATACCCTAACTCTTTGTTATCCCTCATTTACCGGATGTTAGAAGAAGGTCTGGAGTGATATCTTATGTGGGCTTCATGATGGAGCATGGAGGATATGGAGGATGGGCAGTCATGGTAAAATAAAAGCTACTCACTCTGTCCCTCATCGTTTCTAAGAGAGTGGCCGATACGCATTTTAAGGTACATATAAAGTACTGTTTTGTAACTTATTTTTAAAATTTTATTTTTTGAATAAATACTCAAACATTCAACTTTTCTTTAGAAAAAGAAATAAAAAATAAGACACAGATATATATTTAATATGCACCTTAAAATGCGTGCTCGAAACTATCTCAGAAACGGGGAGACTGAGGGAGTAAATTCCATCTTCATGTTTAGATGTGCTAAGTACATCTTCATATTCTAGGAGTTGTGCACTTAATGATGTGAATATCAGTGGTACAGAATTTTAATTTACAAATACAACTCAATTATTTGATTTAAACACAAATCACATATTTATGAACATACTCGAAACTCCAATTTCTTAGATACGAATTGATAAAAAAATCCTACTTGAATAAATAAATCTACTTGAATATATATATATATATATAGACATATATAAAACACACCGATATAGATATTTAAAGTCCTTATCAATAAAGAGTAGTTGATTATGCAGATATAATTGAAATCCGTAGCCAAGGTTTAGCAAAGTGGTACAAGTCTCACTTGTTCTCTTTTGTGAAATGATCCCATTGGATGTCAAATATCACCTATTCTCTTGTCTTCTCTTCTCTTGTGGAAAAGTGGCATGTGTGAAAGATTGTTGTTAATTTTAATTCTTATGTTATTTTAACAGAGTTGATGGAAAATGTACAAAGAGTCTTGATGATTTAATTGATTTTTACAAAATTCTTGAAAATGTCATGTAATTTTGAGGGATTTCAAAACATCAAAAATACAGTAGCAAATGCATTAAAATCCACCAACTTATCAAATTAAAAAAATTTACTAACTTTTGAAAACAATCCCATTTTTATGGATTTTTTAAAATCTAAATTGAATCTCACCAGGTTTTAATGAACTTTTAAAATCTAAATTGAATACTATGAGATTTTAAAAGACTTTTTACAATGTTTATTGACTATCATCATATTTTAAAGAAAAATTAAAATTCTAAATTGAATACCTCTTGATTTCAAGAATACAAAAAAAAAAACCTTTAAAATGATGAGTGAATAGAGCCCTAGTAATTTTGGCTGAAAAAAGATCCAAACCCATCCAAACCCCAACCGCCTCACACAGAAGAGACTCAAGAGAAGAATGGATGCATGTAGTCTACTGGATATTACATTATAAATTATAATAATAACTTCAAAAATATATTTATTCCGTTGTAAATTTTAACCGTCAAATCGGATTTAATCATTACTTATAATTAGTTATAATTAGTGTTTCCTAGGGCTTGATATTTCCATTTTTTTAAAAATGTTTCTCCAAGATCCAAGGCATGTGAAGATCTTTGTATTTAAATGAAATTCCAAAAATTTTGAAAAACTATTATTTTATTTACTTTGAAAA
>PHNY01164396.1:6819-31292 GCA_003724115.2 Anethum foeniculum | reverse complement strand
TATAACTTTTACCCTTCGATACTTTATTTATAGATAGCATCGAAATAATAATCACATAGTCACATAGCACGTAATCAAATTGTCGATACATAGCACATACGATACTTGTTCTTAATAACTCACGTAAACTAACACATAAACAATTATCTTATAAGGCACATGATCGCAAGCCAAGTATCACCTCACACACTATATAAAATCTGAAAGTTGCTATAATAGAATGTATGTATCAAATCACTAACCAATAATACAAATTTAACTCAAAGGCATACAAGTATATATGATCAAGTACTTAAACAATCTCAAAAAAACTTAAGAATTCCTACCACGCACACTTTACTAAAACATTTTTCATAATTCCTAAAATAATCATATTAACACAAAATTTTGCAGGCTTTTTCCTGAATACCAGACCTGATTAACATAAAAATTGTATCTTCAAAATATTTTATTAAAACCAGAAACAAGCTAAAGAGATGACGACCCGGATGCACAAAATTTCTGCTGTGCGCGGCCTTGAGTGAAACATGCATAACTCTTTACTCATTATCTTAAATGACTCAAGGTTTTCGTGTGAACAAACTAGACTCCAGGTTCCACATTATCACAGAAGGCTTTATATGCATAAAAGACCCGTAACTGGACCCAAAACAGAGTTAGAACAGAGAATAGAATCAGATTTATTTTTGACATTTTCGACAACACATACACGGATACACGCGCACACACACACACATACAACTACACACACACACATGGATACTTACATACATACACACACGCACACTTGAACACCTTTTGATCTTGATTTCTTTTACCCTTTTTACTCATTAATCACATAAAATTTTCTAACAAAAATTTGGCATGACCTATTCATACACTTATACTAGCCAAAATCAATCACAACCATACTAAACTTGCAATTAATCATATACTACCTTTCCCCTAAACATCTAATCACTAACTAGTCCTAAAACTGAACCAAAGAGCACAAATTCGGGCCCAAAATCAGTCATATACAAATCTGAAAATTTCAAGATTAAAATCCTTAAACAAAATTCATATTTTGAGCATGAAATCCATAATATAATCACATACCAACATCAATTAACATATAACCTAATCATTATCATAAACTAACAAAATTGATTTCTCAATTCACTTAAAAACTTTCACATGCAACATCAAAAACAAGTTTAAGATAATTTGTAGGGCTCATAACATCATTGGCCACCACCGATTCACCGGAGTTCATCACCGGTGGCGGCAAAATTCCGGTGGTGCCCTAAAAATTGGGTTTCCAACATGAATTTCTGTTGATTGTTGATTAAAGATCACTGGGTAACTCTAATTCATCAAAGAATTTCAGTTTTGAAGCATAGAAAGCAAGAACCGAAGCAAGGGTTTCCAAAGAAACCACATCAGCGGCCAAAATACACACATGCACACACAATTCAAACACAACTCGATTGGGGAGGTTTGTAGCATCAAAACCCTATCAAAATTAGTTTGATTTATGTAAGAAACAAGCAAGAACCGAGAGGAATTGTGAGAGGAGAGAAGAGAGATTAGAGTGGAGGCAAAGATAGAAAAGAGAGTTCGAGAGAATGAGGGAGAGAGCTAGGTTGTGGGTGTTAAAAAGACTAAGGGCAATTTAGTAATTTCATAATTAAAGAAAATAGTTGTTTTTTGATTTTCTTAAAAAATATTTTTGTTAATTTATAAAAATGGTCTGAAACTTGTATGAAAAATAAATATCTTAACTTTAAAATAAAGAGGGTGAAATTAGCTTTCTACCCATATTTTAAAAATAATTTTTGAGCGTACGATTTATTTTATATGATTTTTACAAGATAAGTGATCGGTAAATGAAATAAAATTTTTAAAATCATTTTAAAATACAAAACAACCAAAATAAAATAAACATATATTTTAGTAAAAGTCTCTAATATCATAATAGAGATAATAAAACAAGAACCATAATTTTACCATATTCCAATATTTTTATAAAAATATTTCAACACCATAAAACTATGTTTTTAATGTAATAAATCAAGTAAACTAAGTAATTCATTTCCTTATACGTCAACAAGCACAATTACGACACACGCATAAACACGTAATCATTATATTTTGCACAGATCTTTCTCAAGAAGCCTAAAACATATAATTCCAATTTATTTTTACACAAATACATAGAAGGCAAATACTATAAAATTATTTAAATATCTATTATCGGCAAACCATTTAACTTTGGCAATAACATAAAAATTTCTACGAGCCAATCTATTAGCCAGCACAACATCTTAAGAAACTTAATAATATTTAAAATTCTAAGTCGTTATAAAAGACAATATTTGCATGGTACAAGGAATGCTAATAATTTAGAAAAAGTTTATAAAATTTAATCGTCATACTTCACTACATATAAAGTGCATTGTGAATTCTCTTATATTAATTTGAAAGCGAGTTGAACTTGTGAAGCAACAACTAGTCCATATAAAAATATTAGTAATTATCCGAACAAGTTTGGCTATCTCAACTAGTTTGAAACATAATATCTAGCTAGGACAATTTGCTAGATTTTTATCAAAAGGTTAAAATTTTAACTAGTTAGAACAATAAACTAGTCATTCTCAACAACATATACAACTAGCCAATTTCAATCTGCTAGTACAAAATCATAGCACCATTTCCACTGGAATAGAAGAAAACAAAATTGTTGGCTACTTGGATAAGGAGATGAAACAAAACAGTAAAGAAGTTTAGAACGAACAAGGTGAGAATTTTTATTATTTTTTTGAGTTGAATTGAGATTCTTGGTATCAGAACAATTGATAACCTTCCATTAAACATTTCTTGTAACCGAAATGATCCACCCAAAGGTGTCTCTGTATATATACTTTATCAAATTCTTTAATAGTATCAAATTTGGAATATCAATATCAATTGATATTTCATTTTTTTATATCAACGGTAGATGTACAAGTCTCGTCTTGAATAAAAGAAAAGAATCTGGGAGGAATCTCTGAACAAAAGATCGTCTATGTTTAAACAAATAAATAGATAATTATGATCTCGACTAGAGAGTCCATATATGAAGGAAGGGATCGAATATCCAGAAAATCTTTGAAGAATATTTGTCAAATAAATAAGGAAATTTTTTATTGAACCTTCCTTAGATAGTTGAAAGAAAGAAAGAAGCAAAGGAAGAAAAGAAATAAAATGAATATATAAGTTGAAATGGTTACTTAACATGAACTATTCAAAGTAACACATAACATTGAGCTGTGCACCAGCAAGTAGATACCAAAATAAGTCAGTGGTCATCAAAAGTTCTAACATCACCTTTACGAGAATAATCTCATCTCCTTACCTTCACAATACAAGGTACCAACTAGAGTATCCCTTATAATCATATTAAAGTCACTTAATAGGTTGGAGGTTCATAAATATACATCCATGATTCCCTTATAGTCATCCAAAATTTATAGCTCCCATGGTCGAATGGATATGTCAACCCAATATGGAGGTTTACTAGTTAATATATACGTAGTCTCTAATAAGAGTCGTATCGGAAGAATCCAATTCCAGACTCAATGGCCATCCATCCAGTACGTTCCGAGATCGCCGTATTCCTCGTTGGGACCTTAGGCAACTTCATTACAGTCATGCCATTAATTTCCAATATTCTTGATCACTAAGTTGAACCATCGTGGCCTAATATACAAGCATGCTCATGACGTCATTTAGTGCACTCGTCTTACGATAACGTTCTCGTAATATATACAAGACCTTCCTCGTGGAAATAAAATTCTGAATGACGTGGTAGACACTATCTCTGATGGAGCCGTCTTTCGTAGGGGATTGAATCCTCATAGACAATCAATGGCTTCAACTAATCCTGGTGACTAAGTAACCTTAACCGCGTGAGAAATTAAACATCTCGATTCTCACATAAGTCACCTCCTCAAGGGCAACCAAGAAGGACTACGAGTAATAAATTTTGCTCTAGTCAAATCATCCATTGGTATGGGCTATACCGCCTCTATCTGAACTTTTCTCGGCACTCTACTCAGTATCTTATATCAATATCCTTAGTAAAATATGTACGATTCTAAAAATCTCTTCTCATCATTCTGATGGTCTCTAACCATTCTATCGATCTTATCATAAGTCCTCGATCCAACATTCCAATCTTGACTTACTCATGGGTACTACACTTGATACTCCAATAACGAACTCTCAACACTATCGTTTTTAAGTACTATAACTTAATTGCTCTGATACCATCTCTGTAACACCCCCAAACTCGGGGTCAGGGATCTGGGTTGTTACGCTACCGTCCACTCATATATTAGCTGCATTAACTCAACAATCCAATAATACAACACCAAATGACCCCAATCTCTTACACACACAAGTTATAGCCTTAGAAAAGATTCACAAAAGTAGCATTAGTTATTACAAATGAAATGTACTGATCAGGTTCTTATACTGTAAACACAACATCTACCTGAAGTTATATTTACAAAGATACTTATACATAAGTCTTTCTAACACTAGCTACACTTACGCAACTTACTTCTGCATTAACCATTCTAAACTGGCTATCTCTGGGCTAAATCTTCCCCTTCCGTTCCTCGTAGTATGGAATAATTGACTATATTCTCTAGCTACTGAAAGGTTTAATAAATAAAGCAAGGGTAGCACAATAATGTAGAGCAAGTATTCCACCGTAGAATAAATATCTTCACGACTTATGAAGTTTGAAATTTGATAATCTTTGTTGGTATAGCAACCCAAAATCTTTAAGGCATATCCTTTGATTTCAAAATACCATATGGTTCAAACTACTATTCAAGGGATAGTAACATTCCTCAATTTCTGAGAATAACATACAGTTCAAAATACTGTATAAAAGGGGCAATAAAGCCCAAAATAATATATATCTGGTCAGTAATGTATACAACATACTTTATAATATCTCTAAAAACATTTGTCATGCATAATGAATAAAGAACCATTATAGTTTGAAAGATGAAGTTAGTAGGTACTCCAACATATAATCTTTTCATAATCACTAAAAACCTCTGTTAAGCAAAGTATACACAGAGTTTCGAAATATAAGCCATATAAGATTACGATACAAGGTGATTCAATATATCTAACCTTGTCTTAACATTTTTCTTAAAATCTTTGTTATAAAAGTATGAACAATGTTTCAACATGTGTAACATATAAGGAGATGTTACAAGATAATTTAAAGTATATTGTTTTTCGTAAAATCACTGAGAATCCTTTGTTATGTCATTTATAATCAAAGTCTTAGAATATACATTAAAGATGAAGTTATGAGATACTTCATTTTAAAATCTTCAGTTTTGAATGCTTGACCCTGCCAACACATATCGGTCACCCATCCGTAGCCTTTTTATCGGGTGCCCTCGATAGTGTTGTAGAAAATATCCAGTCTGGATGATGAACTAATATTTGGAGTATCACCGTGCCAAGTTGTGCAACTTATGACGATCAGTCGCAGTCATACAACCCAAATATTGTCTACATGTAGAAAGAAGAACTGCTCCCAGAACTTCCTCAGCATTGAACCGCTCCCAGAACACTTACAGTTGGGATGAACCGCTCCCCGAACATCCTGGCCATTTGGCCCAATAAAATAATGCTTGACCGGCGCCACTCGGCCTCTTACGCCAACTCCTAGTTCGAATAGAATTCATGACTCTGAAACGTAAAGTTCGTCTCCCTTTCCCCAAGTAAAATTTGCTAATAGGACTCCACAAAGATGTCGTATAAGCTTGGAAAGGGAAACTCACCAATATTTCCCAAGTGATGCTTGTTAATGGATTGACTTGTCCCTTGGCTTACTTCCCGAGTGTTGGGTAAGTAATAAAAATTTTCTTTCTTTATCTTTCAGCAACTCCGTTACGAATAAATAAACCATACGTTGAGCATAATCTCCCATATTTTGAGCGCGTATATAAATCTCTTTTGTAAAGAAGGATTTAAATTTGAAAACGGGGTTTGAGATCCTCTCTTTACTTTTAAAATAACCTTGATAAGGTTCGAAAATATTGAAGGTCAAAAATGATTTTTAATTAATATGAATCATTTTTAAATCTAATTTAAAAATATTTAATGAATATTTAAATAATATTCCTTAAATAAATATTGATGAAAGAATATATTTAAATAAAATAATTGAAAGTAAATCCTTAAATGAATATTCGAAAATAATATTCACTTTATAATTTATTTTCTCGAATAAACTTTATTCGAATAGTCGTTGTTGAAAACTACATGTAACATATTCGGGAACATCGTCTCCCGGTTCAAAATAAAATATTCAAATCATATGCCCTACGTTAAGGGTACTCGTAAAATCTAGCTTATAGCTATCATAGGTATTATTAGCTCATAAGCTCAACATTTAAATCATGCTTCATATATCGTAAGATATGATTTCAAAACATGCATGCATTTATATCGCATTACATAGCATACGTATTTAATCACAACAACAGTAAATAGGTTTGAAACCTTACATCATAAGAATCAATTATACTTTGATAAGCAAGATATAGTTTTAAGAAACTTGCATAAACCAAAATAGTATGTTTTATTTTGTAAAACATAGGGTTAGAAACTTGCCTGGAGTCCATTATACGCTCTCAAGGATTCTCACAGTCCTTAATGTCCTCATAGCTCCACTCACTCCAACTAGTTCTATCAACTGATTTAATAATCTAAATTAGCTTCAATAGCTAATATGAAACTAAGAAACATACTCAACTCGATTAACTCATTACTTGTCAAGACCTCGATACTAATCCACAGACCTATATCGAGTCCAGTAAAGACAAGTACAACTTGTACTTAATCCATGATCTTTACTCTCATTCTCTACACTAATAGGTAGTCATGATAATCCTCGACAATTTTCATGTTTTAATCGATTCCAAACTAACCTTTTATCTTGGTCAGAACGGATGGTCAAAGTAGTGCCTCTAGAGTTGACTTTCCTTGGAGTTACTATTACGCGACTCACACTCTGACAATTTTAATAAATCAAAGAATTCATATTTAAATATGAAACCACATCCACAATATTTTTGGATATTTTTACTATTTATCATAAAAGTTTAGTTTTGAAAACAAGACTTTAAGTCAATGAAAAATATTTTAAAAGTTTAGTCCTTTACGGAGTTTTACTATTTGCGCCGCTTTCACTAAAATGCCTCTATCTCGTTAAATGTTAACTCAAATGACACACAATTTTCGCATGCACGATCTAGAGAATATCTAGAATAAGACTATACAAAAAGTTTATTTGGGTTGAAGAGTGAAAAGTTTCAAAATTCTAGTTTTTAGGTTGTGGTGTTTTCTTAGCATTTCGACTTCGCACAACGTTCACTAATTCGGCTCTAATTCCTAAACCGTAAACTCAAATGACATAATTCTTTCACGTGCATAAATTAGAAATCAAGATTTACACAAACATGTTAACTCTCTATTACAAACAAGTCAGTAGGGTTCCCAGTTCTTTGGTTAAATTAAGGGTAATGTAAAATAGGGCATTACGACGGCTTAAAATATAGCGTTTCCAAAATTTTAAACTACTTCAAAACTAACACAATCAACTCAAATTCCACCTTGTACTCCCTCCACTCAGTGAAATCCTCCAACCATAGTCAAAACATAATCACAATCAAAATTTAACTAAAATGAAATTATGCGAAAAGCTCTCGGTTAGAAGTTATTATACCCATACTCGCTCTTCCTGACGATCCAAGCTTCGTTCCAAATCCACAACTCCAAGGCAAGTATTTGACAATCATGAACAGCCTTTAATCTTCAAGAAATCATGGTAGAAAGTGGTGTTGATGATGATGATGTTAGCTTGAAAAGAATGGGTTCGAAGAGAGGTAAACAACTAAACCGAAATCAAGCTTTTCCGTCAAGAATCAAGCAAGATTCAAGGATTTTCCTCTCCTCTTTTTGCTCTCAAGGTCAGCCACGTTCTTGGCTTCTAAAGGAAGAAGAAATGGATGAGTTTTGGATGATAAAGTGGGTGAAAAAATGTAATAATGCAATAGGTATTTTACTTGTATTTTGTTTTAATTTAAAAGCTATTACATGTACAATACTACAAGCTTCTTTGATAAGCCAAGTCCAAGGTTCTTTGTTACACTTCTCCTTTCTTTTCTTAAGCTTTTAAAAATATCCAAAGTTGCTTGTCTTAGAGAAATTTCAATTCTCCATTTCAGTTGCGATTTTTGACCATGCGATTGGTAACCGTTTAATATATCGGAACTTCTGCTGAAATTTGAGATTAATCCGAGACTAAATAAAAATCACTATTCATCTCAATTACTATTCATCCAATTCCTTGTTCAGTCGAAATCGTTTCGAATATTTCCTCAAAAGAGCGAATAAAATCCTCAGGCAATTCTTGAAGTGAATAGTAACTATGCTCTATTCATTCTAATGAACGACTTATTGGATAAAATGGTCCGAGTATGAATCTTAGAATTCTAATAATATTTACATACCCTCAAATATAATTTCGGTTAGTAATAAAATTATAGAAGCGATATTCGGTAGGAAGTAACCGGACGCGCATACACTCATATACATCGTAAAATAATAAAACGGCTTCCATTTAAATTTCCTCTGAGCGATTAATCAAATAAATTTGTTCACTAATAAAAATGAAAAATTTTATCCAAAAATATTAATAGTATGAAGCGTAAAAAATACAGGTTATTACATCGCTCAATCTCGTTGAACGTTCGGAGGAATATATCAATAGTAGGCATTTACTAGAACCTTCTTGGTATCTTTTATTCCTTCATTAATCTCCTTTTATAATCCGTGGATTTAAAATCCTTCAATGCTAACATTTTATTCTTAAATCCTTTAGTGTCTGGGGGAATCTCGGGGAAAAATAAAAATGCTCGTCTTCGAATTCTGACGGCTTTTACATACACTTACTTTCATCACTGAACACTAATACGAACTCAGAATTTCATTTTTGGAACTCGTACATATGGTCGTCGGAAAATATTTCAATTTTGCAAAAAACACTATTCATCAAAAATTTTAAATTAGTCCAAAATTTTGGGTTATTACATGAATCTACCTTTACAAGATTGGTGAATGAACTAAGAATGATAACTGGTCATTTCTCAAACACTGAAGAATAGTTGTTAAAGGCACATGGAATTCAGAGTTAGTATCTACTACTATGTATTTAAGAATGCATGTTAAATGATGTCATGTTACTAGATACTATTTTCTTAAGCTCTGAAACTTTTGTTTTATCAGAGTTTGTAAACACTGATATGGGTCAATGGTCACACAGTGATAGTCATCAAACTTTATATAAATTAAGTATTTGAAATTATTTATCTTTTTAAAGATGAATAATATATTTATTGATTGTCAGACAGTTGTTCATATGTTATGTGAATAGATGTGTAATCAGTTTGGTTAACCGTGCACGCATGATTACTGCCTATGTATTTGTTCCACTAATTATGCAACAACCAACTATACACTGACAGCTACCAAGCCCATGTGGCCATGTTTAGTAAAGGTAAGAGAGAGGTAAATAAAAGTGACTACACCATAGATTTCTTATAGCAATAGTGAGAAAATATTGTCTTAAGTGCTATATTTGTTGCAATAGAGTCTATGGCAACAAATGTGCAAAATTTGGGCGTTGCACCTTAGTGCGTTGCAATTGGTCGATTTAGCAATGAATATAACACCATATAGCAATGAAATTTATTCATTACAATAATCAATATAGCAACAAATTTCTGTCTATAGCAACGCCTAAATAGTATTGCATTAGCTTATATTCGTATCTTTTTAATGACTTTTAGGCAACAAAATTAGACCAACTGCAATGATTTTAACCAAGATATTGCAATGGTTTTGACCCTATTGCAATAATTTTGTAACTTTTTAGCAACATAATTCCATGAAATAGCAACATTTTTTTTATAAAAAAATTGAAAAAAATCCTTAATATAAATAAAATTAGCCTGGCATATAAGGCACAAATTTCAATTGTAAATTCACAATCCAAGTATCAAGTATCCAGCAATCCGAAAGCGGTACCATGACCGGTACAATATAGTCTTACAAAGCATTTCAAATCTAAGTCGCATACAAAAATTAGCCATTAAATTCAAGGCATAATTTAAACAAACGTACATATTCTAGACAGAGATAATTATAACTAAGTTAAACAAATGGAGGATCAACAAGTAGCTTCATCTCCATATAAATCAACCTCATCATCATCTTCATTGTCCTCATCTACATCATCCCCATCTGCATTGTCATTATCTCCATCAACCTGGATGCAAGAAATAATTATTTGTCTAAGTGGCCAGAGTGACCATTGTTTTTTCTTCAAAAGGTGAGATAAATCTTTATGATGTCTGTTTTTATTAAGCACGACACTACGCCACAAACAAGATTTTAAGCAGAGAACTGACTATCAATCAACAAACCTTGTATGAGAACTTCAACTAGTCTGAACCTATGAAATCTAATAAAGGTCTTCCAGAAGAAAAGTTTACCAGGGAATATCATATCTACATTCTACGAACAGGAAAGTAGAGGACTAGAAAGTACAATATCCAAATCAGCAGCAGATTGTCACTGGTTAAAGAGCTGTAACAAACGGAGACGAAAAAGAGGCCAGAAATCCCAGTTAGATCTTAAATAACACAGCTCTATTACACCTCAAAATAAATAAATGAAAGAAAATGAGAAGTCGTGCTCGGTATAAACAAATATGTTCTTTTTCACTCACCATGCAAGTATATCCTATTGAATAATTTAATGGAAACAAAGTCGTTGAAAACAAAGATACCAAGTACCTGATGCATAGATGTGTATTTTACAATTTTGAAATATTAATAAGACTGAGTTTGCAGTTGTGAAAATCTTTTAGTTGTTTTTTTTTTCATATGTGGCTCAAAACTTTAGTTATAGTTAAAATTAGAAAAGCAAGACCACTTCAGAAAGTGTCTTCTTTTGATTAAAAAATTTCCGGCTTCTGTGGGGAGTTATGTAACTGTGTCCGCTATTTGTTTGTCAGTGTTCATTTCAGACACTTTTGAGCTTGAAAGCCTTTGCCAAAATAGACGTTGTAGAGAACTTGTCCTACTTGACCCCAATTAACTTATAAAAGCAAAGCATCTCCTTCAGGCTAGGCTTGGTCTAGAAATTGTACTTCAAATTATATATTATATTCCCGATACATATAGTTGGGGACTTGAGGCCTTGAAGTGTTAAATATATTGGTTTGTATATTCGTTGATTTGAGTCTGCACGTGTAAAAGTGGAAATGTCTTAGTGATACTAGGAGTATTATAGCCTGGAGAGATATTTAGATCAGATTCACCCACTGTTATTAATTAGTAATTTAGGTGGAGATTATGTACATAAAAATTAGATACATCAGTTCAAGCAAGTTGTAGACAGAATGAATATGTCTTACCAATTTGGCAGCAATCATAGCATGCATATTGAATCTTAACGTTGTACAACAGGACGATGATTCTGAAGAATACGGAAATCCCATTGTTTTAGCATCGACGATTGCAGATACCATTAAGTCACGGACCGAGGCACTTTTGAAGAAGACGAAATCAGCAGTTTCTTCTAAACAAATTATAATGAGAGCTGAATATGCCCATTGTCCTAATCTTACAATTATTGATACTCCAAGATTCGTTCTTAAGGGATCACACTAAATATGTGGCTATACTTATTTCAGCTACTCTATAATATTTGCACTTTACATTGGTGATTTTTCACTAATATGAATTAAATAAACATTTGGCAGGCAAAGAAAGGTGAACCAGAGGGAACGCCTGACGAAATCCTATCATCAGTACTGAGGTGGCAAGGATCCATGAAAGAAGTAAATTTTTTCTATATCATCCTAATAAATGTCAAGCAAAACAGTGTTGTAAAAGGGAATGTTGCAGTATTCTTTAAACACCCTGATACATACAATTGTTTTAATGGAAGAACATATATCATAAAGTTTTACTTGCCCGTCATGAATATCAAGATACTGCCTTCTGGCTCCCGGACGTGTATATCTGGTACAGATTTATTTATACAGACGCATAAACTACTGGAAAATGCTAACTGAAATAAATAGTTATCAACACATACCAATTGCGACTCTCAGACAAGACTGGACATAATTTTTGGGATGCTCTTAGCTGTATAAAAGTTCTATAAAAAATATTTTCCCTTTGACACCTTTTCACCATCAAAGGTAGCTGAGGTAATCAAGACCTTTAAGTCGGAAGCTCACAACTTGATTAATCTTTTCATAAACCCTAGCAATATATCCCTGAAGAGATGTATATAGTAGATTTAGTTTAACGATTTATAGATTGAAGTACAAATGACTAAAACGAGCAATCTCCTTATGTGTTCAGACTTCTCTCACGAGCTTGATCGAGGATGATAGCTAAATATTGATTCAATCCCAAATAAAAAAAAAGTATACAAATGATATCCCTATAACAAATAACAGAGAAATCCCAGATAATAACAGAATGTACACAAACAAATTCCAAATTAAAAAGCATACAACACAACATACACGAACAAATTCCCAAATTAAAAGGCTTACATACACAAATTAACCACACAATACCCAATTTAAAATAACAATCAAAGACCTAATTTTAAAATTCAACATAAATAAAATCTAAATTTAAAAGCCCTAATTAACATACACGAACAAAAACATAACCCTATAAATCGATTTAAAAATATTACTAATTAACAAATAAATCCTAAGTGAAACACACCTTTCGATGCAATAATCTACTTATAACTAATAAAAGTAGATTTTAATTCTATATGGGAAGAACATACCTTCTTGGAGCTTCTTCGAGCTTGAGTGTTCTTAAAACTTGAATATTCGATCTTCTCATCAGTGTTTCTCTTTCTCGCCTCTCGGTATTGTGTGTATTTTACTTAGTCAAATAACATATTTTGGTGTTTTTAGAAAAATGTTTACTTAGCCGCTTGTTTCTGGACAATTGAAGGAAAGCCCGCTTGTTTTTAAGACCCAGGAAATTTTGGGCCCAAAATTTTGAATTCTGTTGCAACGTTTTTAAAAATTCGTTGCAAATAGTTACAAATTTTGCCAAAAATGTACTCTTTTGTAACAATTTTTAAAAATATTACAATAGCTATACATTTGTCAAAACTATATAAAAAATAGCAACAATTTACGGACAAAATTTGAAGTGGGCGTTGCTATAGCCAATCTATGGTGTAGTGAGTGTTTTTCAAATTATTTTGATTTCACTTTTACACACAACCACCTTCTATTTTTCTTTACTCTGTCTCAAATCTGTGTTCATCTTCTCTAAACTCTGCAACCCTCGATTTTTTTTCATCTTTCAATTCTCTAATTCAATGGCATCTAAAGCTTTTATTTTTGGTGGAGCAGAGTTTGTAACAAACAATTACGCAACCATCCTTTAAAACGATGGAGTGGAAATTTCCACTTGATACAGAACTTCTTAAAGGTAAGTGAGGTGGGTTTTGCTTTGACAAACCCACCAGTGATTTCTGGAAGGCATGTCCTTAAATTTTGGAGGTCTGCTGCATTTGATGATAGAGGAGATGCTGGGACTCCAAGTATTGTGTTTTCTCATGGAGATGAAGAGAAGGGTTTTACACCTTAGACAGTGAGGGATGCTCTTCATCTACCAACACATACTGGCTACACAGTTTTTTTTGGGGATATAGCCATGAGAGGCCTTTTCAATTTGATTGGCTATGAAGAACCTCTTGATAAACTAGGACAACTGAAGTGTCCTGGATTGAGGAAGGAGTGAAATTTTTATTTTGACTGCATCACAAGGGAATTCTCACACAAATGCATAAACTTTGATGCCCTTCCTCAAATGTCTCAGCAGATAGGGTATTCTCTATGATTTTGGCACTGTTTTGTTAAGATTCATAGGTGATAGGCTAACTGCTGATAGAGATACCATTTATTATGCCCATTTTTGTCAGCTTATATTTGCTTATTATTTTCTTGAAGTAGAAAAAGTAAATGCTGATAAAATAGACTGTTTTAGATTGAATAAGAGGGCTTTCAGAGACCTCATTACTAGAGATAGCAAGAGGGCCTTAGTGCCTCAGTTTAGGGTACCTGCACAGGTCAGGAAAATGCTACTTGCATCTATGCCTACTGTGTACGATGTTGAAAACATACAGGAAGCTATGCTGCAGGAAGCAACAGTTAACCCCCTTGTAGCTAACCAAAGATCAACAACCCCAAACACTTTCCACCTCAGGTGTCTCCCAAAAGGCAGCTGTTGTAAAATAAAAGAAGTCAGCAAAGTCTGAAGCTTCACAGCATTCAGGATCAAGGACTTCTAAGAAGCCACCAAACACTGATACATGAAAGGGGGTACAAGGTGGGAAACATGCTTCACAGCCTGAGAGGAAGTTGATTGATGAAACCATAGACTTAGATGAAGAAGACAATGCTCTTTTGTCATCACAATTCAAAAAGTTAAAGTCTGATAGGGCTCAAGCACCAGCTGGTGGAAAAGATGGCCAAGGTTCAATCCAAGTGCCAGTCATTAAGAAAAAGAGATTGTTCAAGACAGCTGATCTTTAATATAAGAAATTTCTGACATATTCTCAGGATCCAGTCTAGGGAGACATAAGGAAGCTGAAGATGTGATGTCGAATACTGATTCCTCTCCACCTGAGAAGAGGAGTAAGATAAGGAGCACCATTTCAGAATTTGAAAGGGCAAGAGCAAGGAGGGTGTTCAAACCTCACCAATATCAACAGGAGTCAGGCCCACAAGAATATGCATCTCAAAGTGATGCAGCAGCCATAAATGACACAGTCCCACAAGAACCTCCTACTCAAAGGGCTGGAGAAGACATTTATACAACTGCTAATATGGGAACTACAAACTCTAATGCTGACATCCAGATGGCTAAGCTCAAGCCAAAGAAGAAAAAGAAAGTTGCTGGTATCAAGCTTTCTGATATTCCTGAAGTACAGTCTTTAGAAGAGGAAGTGGAGCCACAAGAACCTACATCTCAAAGCGATGTAGCACTTTCACATCTTCCTGTCCCACAAGAACCTTCACCTGTAAAAGGTGAAGCAGACAAACTGAAGACCTCTGCATTTGTGCTGGATACAACATGCAAGGTTTATGCTGCTGTGGAGGGAGCTGAAACAATTCATATTACAGAAGCTATAGCAATTCCTCCTGTATCAGTACTTGCAGAAGACACTACACCATAGATTGCTTATAGCAACGCCAAGATAACATTGCATTATGTGCTATATTTGTTGGAATAGAGTCTATGGCAACAAATATGCAAAATTTAGGCCTTGCACCTGAGTGCGTTGCAATTGGTCGATTTAGCAACGAATATAGCACCCTATAGCAACGGAAATAATTCATTGCAATAAAAGGAAATAGCAACAAATTTGTATCTACAGCAACGCCCAAATAGTATTGCATTAGCTTAAATTTGTATCTTTTTAATGACTTTAAGGCAACAATATTATACCAACGGCAATGATTTTAACCAAGTTATTGCAATGATTTTGACCCCTATTGCAATATTTTTATGACTTTTTAGCAACATAGTTCTATGAAATGGCAAAAAAAAATTAAAACAAAATGGACAGGTTTTGCTGTAAATACAGTTAGCCAGGCATAAGCCACAAATTTCAATAATTGTCATCAATTCACAACCCAACCATCAAGTATCCAAAAATACAAAAGCTGTACCATGACCGGTAGAATTTAGTGTTTCAAAGCATTCCCAATCTAAGTCGCATATGTAAATTAGCCATTAAAGTCGAGGCATAATTTAAACAAAAGACTTAGTCTAGCTAGACGACTAGATAATGAAAATTACTAGGTTAAAATAAGATATAACAGAGGCTTAAGTAGCTAGCTAAGCAGATTCGTCTCTATTCGAATCGACCTCGGCACCATCTCCATCGCTCTCATCTCCAATGTCCTCGTCCCCATCGTCATCATCTCTGTCTTCCTCTTCTCTGTCATCGTCATCTGATCCATCAACCTCAACCGAGCTTTCGGCACACAATTCCTCGACATCGACATTTATAGCAGGATTCATTTCTGCCAGTCTCCCCAAAATCTTCCTGAGCTTCATATTCAACTTGTCCTCCATTTCAACAGTTATTTCTTCCTTCATCTTTTACAGTTCTGTAGAATCCGTCTGGCCAATTTTTGCCAACTTTTTGTTTGATTTCCTTGTTTTTCCACTTCTTCCTAACAGCCAGTTTGGTCCATGAGCTTCAAAATCAAGCTCTGCTGTCTCTTTATTATCATCATCGGCTAATTCGTCCAAATCTTCAGCATTTGTGTCTGCCTGCAAATATATGCCAATGCACTACTAAATAATTGCAATAACACAATCGGCAAAAAAAAATTGCATATATGTATAAACAATTTTTACCCTCTTTGTATGACCCTTGCGAGTTTTTCGATACAATTGACGCTTTGCAGCCATTATTGTAGATTCACCATCCAAGTTAGCAATTTTCTGCTATAAAAGAACCTAGAATGAGTACTCGTACAGAATGAAAAAAAATGCGCCAAAAATAGATCAGTGGCTTAACGTACCATTTTACTGCGAAGCTGGGCGAAATTGGTATGGCCAGCAGTATGAGTATCAGTTACCTTTTTCCGATTTGCTACATTTTTTTCAGCTTTTACTTGCATAGCATCGTCACCCCAGTACTTCAACAATACCATGAACTGTTCCAATGAAATGTTTGCAGGCTTGCTTTTTATACGGTCCCTATCATTGTCGAACTTCTTAAAGCATTGTGGCTTAACACGGCTTTTGTATACCCTCCAGTTGTCATCAAGCGTCCTCAATACCCAATCTTTCCCTTCCTCGGGAATAATAAACTTTGTCTCGTGAAATAATTAATTAAAATTTTTAATTAATTAAATACTAAACAATTAGCAATTAGTTCAATTTACAAATATAGTGAAAAAATGAACAAAGCAATAAAAAGAAAAATAGTGCTTTTTACCTTCACATATTCCCACCAGCATTTTTTTCTTCCTCTAGAACTCTCGACCAATTAACAAAATCAAGTGGAATATATAACCTTGCTATCGTCCCCAAGAAACTACTCAATTCATTAACTACTTTATCTTTCTTTGAGTAAGGCTGGAATTCAGAATTTAAGCAGACCACTGGCCAATCTTCGAGCTTCCGTGTAAAGAAATAATTCATCTTTGTAGGTCCTCTGCGCCTTTGATTTTTAGTACTGCTTTCACCTATATGAAAGTAGATACAAATTAGTTGATTCATCTTGAGTGAAACCATTACTAAAATGTCAAAAAATTACCTGTCTCCAATGTATCCGTCGGGGGTGCAAAGATATGATGAGCCTCCAAATTAGTAGTCACAGCCTTGTCCTTTGTGTTTTTCTCTTTCATTTCCCTTTTCTTTTTTTGCATTTCCAAGTATGCAACCATAGTACCAATTCCTTGGTTGTTATCAGCCCTTTCTAACTTGGTCAGATCAACAGGTAGTGGAGGGGGTGGAGGTAGTGGAGGGGTTGGAGGGCAACCAACGGGTTCTAAGGTATGTGGTGATTTCTCCCCATTAGTAGCCTTGCAAAAATACAAAAAAAATAGATAACCTCAAACTACAATCCAGAAATATACTAAAAAAACCGTGAAGTTAAATAAATTTAGAAATGTACCTTTTGAGCATTATTAACTGATGAACGCGTCGTTCGTCTAACCGTGAGACCCTTATCTTTCTTCACTCCCTTTTTGCGATACAAAATCAAAATACGGTCAGGAGCACAAAAGATATGATCGATCTTATGATATTATTTTTAAAGATAACAATGTCATACACTGGAAAGAATAATATTCACGTCTTCCTCTTCACTTAAACTGTCATGTCCAGAAACATACGGCCTACCAAATTCAAATTCCATATCAGAACATACCTTTACAACGTTTTTTCTTAATTTCTTGTTGGATTTTGTAGCTACAACCAACTCACCTGCCTTCTCCTTCAATTTCAGCTTTTGTATTTCTCTCTGATTTTCTTCGGCTCTGAGCCTTCTCTTCAATTCATAATCTACAACCTGCTTGGTCTGTATTGAAGCCAAAAATTATAAACTCAAAAATGTGTATGATACAGTGTGATATGATAAAATGGACATAACCAAAATTACCTTGCCACTTGCTTTCTCTTTGCCACTTTGAATTGGCATCTCCTTTTTACTTGGAATATTTTTCTGCTGCAGCTCATGGCTTGCATTATTGTTCTCCTTTTCAGTTGCATTCTTTTTCTCCAGCAACTCACTTGCATTTTTGTTCTCTTTTTCACTTCCTCTTTTTTTTATTAATCTGCTGATCAGGTATTTTTCAATACATTTTTTCTTCTCCTGCTCATATGCATCCTTGGCCAACTTATTTTTATTTAGTTGTTGTTGTTTAAGATCTTGAACCGTCACAAACTTTCGTTTCAACTAGAAATCAGCACCTACAACAATAATTACAAAAAAACATTAAAAATTATGTCAATCTCAAATTCATTAGCAATACAAAAAATGTAGCCAACTTTACCTTTAAAAACCCGTGTCCTTGGTCTTACAATTACATGGGGTTGGGTCTGACTTGCAGGCTCAATAGCTTTGTCAACAACTGTGTCAATATATAGATCTAAGAAAGAACCATTTTTCAGACCTTCTCCAAGACTAATCGCTTCTGCATCAGTAGCGATTAATTTCCAGCCACCACCTTGTTTCTTTACATATACGCCTCCAATTTCACCATACCCGAGATCATCTTTAACATATTCCATGATAACCGAGTAGGAGAATCTATCAGGGTCAACAGCTTCAGCAATAGTGATGCAGCTTCCACGTGAATACTTGTTTTTTTCAAATTCTCCCTTATGGTAAAACCTGAGAAAAAAATGGTTGTCAGCCATTTCCTGAGAATAACAAAAACATGAAAAGGTCATTAGTCCACACATTTTACCAATATATGAAGGTAACAATTAACAAGTATATTACAACTAATATATAACCGGTAACAATTAACAAGTAATTAAATTGGTAAAAAATCAGGGGATTAATTGTACAAGCAGAATGTTAAATGGTACCGAATAAATTACAACAAATTAGCATTAATCAGTTATAAGTAGGGGAAATACTTATGACATTACAAGAAAGGAAATTGATAAAAAAAAAAAATCACAAAGCCAATCATTCGAAAGTTTCATCGTCTGCTTCATCTCCACTAGACAATTCAAGGCACATTTTACCCGGCATGTCATCCCTACACCAGCTAACATCATCATTCTGGGTCTGCAATTCAATGTTGACTTCTGTATCATGCATAGTGGGTCCACAAACATCTTCAAGGACATCAGTTTCCATGCCTATATCGTGGTACTCCTTCGGTAATTTCTTTACAATAAAATACAATTTTTTTTCAATGCAGTCTTGAATATAGAAAACTTGTTGTACATGGGTAGCTAGAACATACAGATCATCCTTTTGAACCTTTTTACTGAAATTGACACGTGTAAGCCTATATCAGTCCTTATCCTTTTCATACCAACAACACCCAAACAGAACTACCGTAATTGCTCCCCAATAGTCTACTTCAATAATTTCTTCGATTGCTCCATAGTAAGTAACATCCCCAACTGTTGGATTTTTATCTTTAGAACTCGCAAAACTAGTGGTTAGGGCTGTCAAAATGACACCGCTATTTTGTGTAGTACACTTGGCATCTCTTTTCTTCGTGTGGAATCTGAACCCATTTACGACATAACCAATATACTTCTTAGCTGCTCGTTGAGGGCCCCTTGCCAAATTTAATAATTCCGATGAAGGGCCATTTAGTTTTTGCACCTCATCTTTCAACCAGTTGTGAAATTCTATTGTATGTGATATTTCTATTGCGTACCTCTTTGACTTTCCATGATTGTCAAGTAAGGTACGATGTTCCCTAAAATTTATAAATTAAATATCAGTGCTACATAGTACTATTTTAAAATACTCTATTAACTTGAATAAATACAAGGAATAACTATTTTACTTAAATGAAAAAATACTAGGAATGTACACAATAAAGTACCCAATCAGCTTTTCAATGTCGGCGTTTCCACAGTTGAAAAGCATGTAACGATAAACCTTAATCCAAACCTTTTCAGCCAACTCTACAGATTTACCATCTCTGTTTCTTCTAGACCCAATCGAGTATCCAACATTTATGTTCTGATCAATCTTAGTTTTGATAGAATCACTTAGAAATCTAGCACAAAATATGATACACTCTTTTGCCAAATACCCTTCAGTAATGGACCCCTCCGGTTTACTCCTATTGCGGACATACGATTTTAATTTGCTCAAGTATTGCTCAATTCCGAACATCCATCTAAGGTTCACTTGTCCTCCAAATTCCAGTTCCTTGCATAAATGGACTGGAAGGTGAACCATGATGTCAAAAAAGGCAGGTGGAAAGATCGTTTCTAATTGACAAAGGATTTCAATTATTTCTTCTTGCAACTTCGGAATATCTTCCACATCAATCACTTTGCCGCATAACCCCCTAAAAAAAGCACCCAACCTCATCAAAGCCACTGCAACCTCTGGTTTTAAGGTCTTTACAACAGAAAATTGCAGTAAATATTGAAGCAAAAAGTGTGCATCATGACTTTTATACCTAAATATCTTTCTTTCACCAATTTACACGCAGCGACTAATATTAGATGCAGTTCCATATGGAAGTTTAGCATTCTGGAAAACATAGCAGAACAGTTACTTTTCTTTTTTTGTCATGTCAAAAACTGCCGCCCTAATTTCATATTGATTGCTATCACCAATTCTCATAGGGTGAAGAACCTTACGAATACCCATTTCTTGTAGATCTTTTCGAGCGTTGAGATGATCTTTCGTCTTGCCGCCAATATTCAACAAAGTTCATAATATTTTATCACATATGTTTTTTTCTATGTGCATGACATCTATATTGTGCCTAACCAAGTTTTCCCTCCAACATGGTAACTGGAAAAATCTGGACTTCTTTTTAAATGGACAACCCGTCTCCCTTTTCCTTTTCTTCGAATCTCGCTTCCCGAAGCAATTCTCATATCCAAATAGTAGTTCTTTGACGTCCATTCCAGATAATGGAGGTGGAGGAACATCTGTTTCAACCAAACCATTGTATCTTCTACAATCAGACCTATGCTTGTGTTCAGGAGGAAGGAACTTTCTCTGGTTCATGTAACAAACTTTTCGACTATGTTTCAGATAGGATGAAGAAGTACAGTAGTGGCAATTGGGACAACCTAATTTACCCATGGTGCATCACTAATGGTCCATAGTAGACTCGCGTGCAACATAAATGTCTGGTCATCAAAGCAATCGTAAGTTTCTAAACCTACGTCTCATAATTCTTTTAAATCTGCAACCAGTGGCTGCAGATAGACATCTATGTTGTTACCAGGGTACTCAGGACCAGGGATTAGTGTCAATAAAATTAAATTTTCTAGTTTCATAACCAACCAAGGAGGAAGATTATAATTGACCAGCACAACTGGCCAAGTGCTGTGACTTATATTCATTGATCGGTAGGGATAAACGCCATCTGCGGCCAAACCTAAACGAACATTTCGAATTTCTGCTGCAAATTCCGGATGACTAGCATCCATTGACTTCCAGCCCTCTGCATCCGCTAGATGTGTTAACTTTCCATCTTTTGTTCGTTCCACTGCATGCCACTTCATGAGTTCAGAATACACTTTACACATGAACAGCCGTTGCAGCCTTGATTTTAATGGAAAGTATCTCAAGACTTTTGCAGGAATCATAGCACATTTTCTTCCAAGTTAGTAGAAAAAGGTGCATTACTATCTTTCTTAGGAACTACCCACCTTGACACTCCACAAAATCTACATTGATTTTCATTTTTATTTTCAGCCCAATGTAACATGCAATCATTTGGACAAGCATGTATCTTTTCATAATCAAGGCCTAAATCTCTAATCATTTTTTTGGCAACACTAAACGAAGAAGGCAGGTTCACATCCGGGAAAGCTTCTTTTAACAGCTGTAGAATACCACTAAATGCAGCCTCGGTGAAACCATGACTACACTTTAATTGGTAAAGTCTGACTACGAAACCTAAACGCGTGAAGTTTTCAGACTCGGGAAACAAAGGTTGTTTCCCTTCCTCAACAACCTTATAAAAATCTGTCGCAACTTTATTCTTTCCATTTCTAGCTCTACCTTCATTACGAATCATTTCATCAAAATCATCACCTAGGCCTATACATTTTCACGATCCATCTCCACATCTTTAGGCTTCCTATACTTATCGGTTGACACTTCAAATATCCAATTAACAAATGATTGACAAGGACCATTAAACACGAGATGTTCATATGCATTATCTCGAGAGAACCAGAAAGGGTTACTATAATCTTTGCAGGGGAATCATAACTCATTTCCTATGGCGAAATTATCAAAGGCATTTCTGACAGAATCTGTGGCACCATTACTATAACCCTCACTGTGCTTTGGCAGTGAAAGCCAGGTCATATTTTCCCAAGATTACAAACCTAGTATCTACACAAGGAAACAAACAAATATTATACAGAAAAACAGAGTTGTAAAAATAGAACGCATAACTGAAAACAAAACACATAAGCACTTTGTACAAACATATGTACAAAATAAACAATAACAGAGCACACAAATTTAAAAATCCCAAATAAAAGCAAAGCAACCAAATTAAAAAAACACAGCCACAATTGATGCTTACAAACATAATCATACAAGTTGAGCCCTAATTTATTAGAGCACAATCATAGTTTTAACATAATTTTAAAATCTTGGACAAAATCACAATCGAAACCCTAATTTTGATATCCCAATTTAAAAGTTTCAACAATATAACAATCGAAAACCTAATTTTAAAATGCCCAATTTAAAAGCATCAACAAAATCACAATTAATGCCTTAATTTTAAAGTTCAGTTCTTACATTCGAGCTTGATTATTGTTCGATGTTGAGTTCCCTTCAAGCTTCAATGGTTCCACTCTCCAACTCCGAGCTTGATTGTTTCTCGAGCTTCAATCTCTGAGCTCGCTATTTCTCTCATGCGAATCTCCGAGCTTCGCTATTTCTCTCCTGTGAATCGCCTTTGTGTCTCTTGTGAAGGTAAAGTCAGTTCTGTGTGTTTTGACTTAGAAAAATTATGTAATAGAATTATTTTTAGTAATTGTATACTAAAAGGAAAGTGGGCGCCTGGTTTTGGAAAGCCCGGGGAAAACAAAAAAAAAAAAGGAAAGCCCACTTCTTTTTCAAGGACCTGGGAAACTTTTGGGACCCAAAAGTTGAAGTACTTTGCAAGCGTTTTATAAATTCGTTGCAAAGTGTTAAAATTTTTGCCAAAAACATACTCTTTTGTAACAATTTAAAAAAATATTACAATAGCTACACATTTATCAAAACTACTTAAGAAATAGTAACAATTTACGGATAAATTTTGAAGTGGGCGTTGCTATAGCCAATCCATAGTGTAGTGAGAAGAAGAACCCATTCAACAAGAAACTCAAGGTATAAACTCTGATAACTCAAGGTATAAACTACTGATGAGATGACCATGAACAGTCCACTATAAGTGGGTACCTCTGTTCATGTGACCACAGACAACTCTTCTCAACCACCTCTTATTTCTGTAGGATAATATATTCTGAGCTTTTTTTTGTGAGTGTGTGAGAAAAGATTTAAAGAAAAACTGAATTTAAGAGAGACGGGCTCTTGACCTGGCAAAAGGAGAGGTGGATGAGAGAAAGAGTTTAGTAGCTCTAGTAAGTAAACTCTGACTATTGAAAGTCATGAGATGGGTGAAGTGAGGAGTGGTGAGACCACTTTAAAAGAAGATAGAGATCTAAGTTGTTACTTGTTTTCTAATGTAGGTGTTCAGAGTGATCTTGGAATAGGCTCTGAAGCTCAGACTGTTAAGGACTAAATCACAAATTGAGATGCACTAAAAGCTGATAATGTTCCTGCAGGTATAAATACTGATATTAATCTGCAGTTTACTGTTTCTCATTTTGTATCTATAACTTCAAAAAGAAATGTAGTAATGGGAATCTCCATTTCTACTACAGTAAGTCTAACACATGTAAAATGCAGTAAATACTGATACTGATTGTGTAATTTAGGTCTAAAATATACTGTAGAAGGGGGTGAATACAGTATAGAACAATCAAATCGATAATAAACAAGTAAAATGATGAACATTTTTTATATTAATGAACAAAAATTGTTCTAATAATAACAAAGTACTCTCTGAAAGAATGTTCAAGTATTCTTGAGAGCTT